>PVJL010010525.1:0-48752 GCA_004026885.1 Lyroderma lyra | reverse complement strand
ATATAATCCCATTCATTTATTTTTGCTTTTACTTCCCTTGCCTTTGAGGTCAGGTTCATGAAGTCTTCCTTGAATCCTAGGTCTATAAGTTTAGTACCTATGTCTTCTTCTATACAGTTTATTGTTGCAGGTCTTATATGAAGGTCTTTAATCCATTTTGAATTAATTTTTGTATATGGAGAGAGTTCATAGCTCAGGTCCCTGTGCTCCTTTAAGTCAAGAGGGCCTGTAGGTAGAAAGCCAAGCCACGGGGCAGAGGCACCCTGCTGCTTTGGCCTGTTCCTTCTTGTATCAGTTACCTATTGATGTATTCCAAGTTACTCCCAAACTCAATGGCTTTAAACAATATCAAACTGTTACCATTTCTCACAGTTTCTCCAGGTTAGACATTTGGGAACTGCCTACCTGGGAGACTTGGGCTCCAGGTTTCTCATGACATTATGATCAAGATGCTGGTCCAGGCTGCAGTCAGTCCTCTGTCCCCAAGGGCTGCACTGGGCTGGAGAGCTTGCCCTGAAATGCCCCACTCCCAGAGGGCTCGCTCATAGGCCTGGCATGTGCACGTGCGGTCAGGGGGCTGCCTTCCTCACCACATGGCCCTCTCCACAGAGCTACTGGCGTGTCCTCACAACGTGGTGCCTGGGAGTCCCCAGAGCAAGGAAGAGGGAACAAGGCGGAAGTGGCAGTGTTGCCATTACCATATGCCCTTGGTGACACAGTGTGGGAGGAGAGACACGAGGCCACGACCCAGGAGATGATGTGGGTGGGGGGCGTTCTGGAGGCTGTGTACCCCAGCAGCAGGAGTAAGAACGCCAGGCTGCTGAGCTGAGGTGTCCGTCCCAGAGAATGAGGTCAGGGACTTCTGGGTCCTCAGGACAAGGCCGGTCTCTACTGGCTCGGCTTCCAGCTGGCTGTGTGACCCTGAACAGTTTCCCAAGCTCTCTGGCCCTTTGTTTGCCATCTCTGTGGTGTGGGAAGAACTTGTGCTTTGCAGAACTGGGGAAGCACAGCGGGTCCAGTTCCTGAGGGATGGATGAGAATGGAGCCTTCCCTCTTCTCGTTCTCAGTCTCGTTTCTTCACACAGTCAGATAATCAGTTTTTCCAGAAGTCTTTACAGCAATCAATTTGCATAACTACTCAAATAAGCACCATTCCTTCCTGTAAACTAACTGTCAGCTCTAAATCGCCAGCTGGCTTCCGTGCCGTCAGACCAGCGTGGGGCCTCCCTTTTATTCCCCATGGCCACCCAGCTCCCTGGATGGAGCTCGGGAAGCCACTCTGCTCACCGCCCTCATGCTACCCCGAGTCTGCGTGCCCAACGCCTGCATCTACGGACAGGCCAGCTTTCCTCTGCTTCTCGGCTTCCCTTTGTGGTGAGGAGTGGGGGATGTCAGAACCAGAAGGGACCTTGGGGACATCACATGCAACCACCATGTTTTACAGATAAGACTCAGAGAGGGCCGGTGAGAACCCAAAGTCACGCAGCATGTAGGCAGCAACACTGGGCCAAGAATCAGGTCTCCCGACCCCCATACAGAGCTCTTTCTGTTCTCATCGCTGGGCATGCTCAGGGGTACTCTGTAGTTATTCCAGATGGGCCCTGGGCCACCATGGCTTTGGCACCCCATCTCTGAGAGAGGCAGGGCAGGTGCCAAGGTGGTATGGATGGAGAGTGCTATCACTGTGGACCAGCTACATGCACACTTGGTGGGCACCACGGAGGGGAGTATCCACAAGAGGAGCGAAAGGAGTGGGCCAAGCCTTTGAAGACTCATGCTCAGTGGAGGAACTGAGCAGGAGCTAATCAGAAAGCTAGTACAGCATGACCCAGCCTGAGAGGGCCTTGAGAGTTGGCTGAAATTTGAGAGGCTCGGATGAAGGGAAAGGGTGGGCTCCCAGCCTGTGGAGGGCAGCAATGGGCTAGCCATGAAGAGGCAAGGCAGCATGGAGCCACTCAGTGGGCCACCAGCTGCTCCTCCCACCTTGTTTCTGATGTCCCTCGTGCTCACAGCAGAATGGAGGGTCCTGCTTCTCTCTGGCCTGGGCCACCAACCAGCCTGCAGCCTCTGGCCAGTGCTTCTTTGTAGGGCTCTGCAGTCCTGCAGGGTGGCCTCACTGAGTCTCCTGCTTGTCCCTTTACTCCCCACACTGCCCCATGGGGTGAATGACATGAGTATTCATTTTTGGTCACCCCTCTCCCCTAAATTGTCTTCCATCGTGAGCTCAGAAAGGCAAACTCATTTTGATCTTGATTTGAGCAAACCTTAATCCTAATTTAAAAAATGTCTGCTGGTGCTAAGAAAATACAATCCAAGGTGCCCAAGAGTAAAATGGCTTCTGAGTCATTCAGTTCAGGGCAGGGCTGCATCTGCATCACCAGATGGCAAGGGAGAGGGTGGGAAGCCACATGTGCCCAGGGCCTGTTTGTGACAGGCACATTTCAGGCACATCACACCTCTGAGCACGGTTGAATATTCCTGGTGTGGTGGAATTTGTCTCCATTTTATAGCCTAGGAGCCAGAAGACCAGAGAGGGGAAGTGCTTGCCTGAGGTTGCACAGCCAGTGTGTGGCAGAGGTGGGTTTGGAAGCTTGGGTGACACCAAAGTCTAGGTGCTCTTCCTACACTCCACAGGCAGGTGCATCCTACCCCCTACCCGCAAGCTCTGCAGTTGTTGGCCTTGTCAAGATCCTCAAGTAGCTCATGAGGAGCGGGGTGGGCCCCAAGGCAGCCAGGTCTCCCACCTGTGGGGCGGCCGGGTTAAATAGAAGCTTTGACACTAATTGGGGAGTGAGAGCCTCACATGGCATCTTTGTTTCCTGTCTCAGCTGCTTGGCCCAATGAAGGGCTTTGTCTCAGTTGGCCCAGGGACAGCATCTTGTCATGTCTGCCTGCCTCCTTCAGCCTGGCTCCTTCTCATAGCTTTTAGTGTTTCCCCCTACTTCCTGTTGCCATTTCACAGAGTCACAGACAAGAGACCTGAGGAACTGTCCAGCCAGCTACTGACTAGCTGTGTGATCTTGAACAAATTGCTTAACCGCTCGGAATTTCAATTTTTCCACCTGCAAAATGGGGGTAGAGACTCGATCAGAAAGGTGCTAAGTTTCTGTGATGATTTCCTTCCTATCTTGACTGGCATTTGGGAAGGCAGTGAAGAAGTTAAGGTCAGGGGAGACGCATATTTATCCAATTGCATTATTGTTAGAAAAAGATACTATTTGCATATAATTTACACTTCCTTTTAATGTCAAAATGCTCTGACATACCCACCCCAATTTCTCCCTCCCTCTCCCACTTCCTCTCGCCACCTGCTTTCCACCCCGTGCCCTGGCGCTGTCTTCCCAGGTTGCCTTGCTTCAGAAAGATGACCAAGCTGGCCAGGAGGACCGTGCCTCAGCTGCAGCTCCTGCCTGCCTTTACCACGTGACTCAGCTTGGGAGCATTCATTGAATGCCCAGAACTGTGCAGTGTGACCCTCATATTCACCTCAGAGAGGCTGAGCAAGTTGTCCCAAATTCCATAGTGAGGTGGCAGAGGCAGCATTCGAGCCCGTCCGCCTGACTCTGGGACTACATTCTCCTCTTGCTCCAGGCTGTTCACCTGCTTGAAGATGTGCGACAGGGCACAGCAACGGCCTGCCTGGAGGTGAGGATGATGGTGATGAAGATGACATTACAACTGCTTCTAAAAGTGTGGCCCATGGACCAGGAGTGTGGGCATCACTGAGAGCTTGTTAGAAATCAGCTCCACTGAATCAGGACTGGCATTTTGTTAGAATCCCCTGGAGGTTGTGTGCACACAGAGGGAGAGGAGCATTGCTCTAGAACTCTGCCTGCCACATTGGCTTCGAGGATCCAGAGCCTCTCCATGATTTCTGGAGGCACAACCACATAGTGTCAGAGCCAGAAAAGCCCTCAGGCATCGTTAAGCCGGGGTGGCTTCATGAACTGTGCTGGCTGGAGCACTGGGGGCCCAGAGGTGGTATTGTGGCTTCTCCGGAGGAGGGTGGGGCAGCACCCAGCAGGCGGGACTTCAGAACGCCCACGCTCCCTTGAACAGCTTTCCTTGGATTGGGTTTATCAGCTTCACATGGAACACAATTTCACTGGGATGGGGTGGGACCCTTAGGGCCTATTGAATAAATAATTTTTAAAAACATGTTTTGTTTCACCCTTCTATTTTACAAGTGATGAAACTGATACTTCGAGAACACAGAGACCTGCCTAAAGTCACATAGAATTTGGGACCAAGAGTCCAGCTCTTTCAGTTAGGATGGTTTTTGGTTGCAATTAGCAGTGAACTTGACTGACAGAGATTTGCATAGATAAAGAGTTCGTTTCAAGCAGAAAGAAGCTCAGGCACAGACTGCTGAGGACAGATACTGCGTCCAGCTCTGATGCATAAGTGGCCCATGCTCTTCCTGTTTGCCAGTTCATTGCCCCCTCCCCACAAGCTTGGGACTTTTATCCTCATGGCAGGAGATTGCCGGTACTGCTCCATCCTCTGTCCCTGTTCAAGTGGGAAGAAGAGGGAGGTATAAATGATGAATGGGCAGAGCGCGTTCTTCTAATTAGTTTTACCTTTTAATTCAGGGAAGAATGCCCTCCCCTCAGGATTCTGGCTGTTTGTTTTAGTCCAGAACTGGGTTCCATGGCCACCCCTCGCTGGAAGATGTCCAAGAGAAGGGGATTGGGGAATGGCTTGGGTCAAACCATCTAATACTGAGTGCCTCCCTGCTCAGGGATCCTGTCCGGGGGATTCTTCAGTGTCTCAGAACTGCAGCCTTTGGGATGGGATGGGATGTATTTGAATCAGAGAGGTACCTGCTCACATCTTGGGGGGATCTCCCACCACCCTAACTGTCCGTTATAGGAACTATTTGGTATCCGGGCAGAAGCTTTGCTAAACAAAGACCTACATACTTGGGGACTTGGGGACAGAGGAACTGGATCAGAGCTAAAACCATAAGGGCTAATTCTGATTCTCTGATGATCTCCACTGATCACAGGCCCTAACGAAAACATGTGTAAGAAACCCGCAGGGTTGATTTTGCTAAAAAAAAATTTCCAATAAAGCTCCATTAAATTTTCGTGTTAAATTAATGTAATGGATGCTTAAAAGCCATGCTAATTAGGATTTGTTATTCGCAGGAATGTCAGGTGGGTGGGATCTGGCCTGGAGCTGCCGTTCTCCTGGCCACCTACGGAGACGGATTCGTCAGTGGTCAGAGGCACCATTCCATCTGGCCCAGCTCCTCAGCTCCCGCTCATGCCTTGCAGTGTCTTCATCATTTAAGTTCATTTGCCTGGAATTGGAATATTCTCTTTACCATGATAACAAACAACAAACTCCATTTTCTGTTGGTATTTATTTTTAGTTTTTTGGACATTTTCAAATCTTTCTTTCTATGAGCCATCCTAATGTCTATGTGAGGGACAGGCTCTGATGGGTCACTCCCTGGCTCAGAAACTTTTGATAGTTCCTTATTTGCCTATCAGATATCCCAGAGGAAAGGTCAAACAGCCCACATGCCTCAAGTGGCAGCAGGAGAAGCTTAATCCTTTAGAAACACCCAGAGGCTTTTTGAGGAAAATCTAGTAGTGATAGGGATGTGACTGCACAGGGAAAGGAAATGGGGCTCCTCTGGGCCCAAACCACCTGACTAGAGGAAATGCTAGAAGCTGAAATGTTCATTTCCATCCAGGTGGCGGAGTGAAATCCGAGGGCCAGCAGGCAGTGTGTGTGTGTGTGAGTGTGTGTGTGTGTGCATGTGCGTTGCACGCACAGGCACGTGTAGAGCGAAGGCGGGGCCTCCTGTTGCAGTATAACTTGCCCGACTGACCCGAGGTTGGAGGGCACATGCCTCCCCTCTCTTGCACAATGGAGATTTCCCCAAGACTGAACCTGTCAGTAACACTGCCCGAAATGCAAACCTGTGCTGGCTGTCAGCTGATGGCCTGGGTCCAGTGCCCGATCCCTGGAGGTGATGTGAGGAATGAGAACCCGGCCTTCCCTGCTGACTCCATGTTAGTTCCCCCGGCTTCTTCCTCAACAAAGGCCAAATGGCCTTGTGGAATTTGCCCCTGAGCCTCTGCATGACAGGTGGCACCCAGGTGGGACCTACCTTGCCCAACACTCTTCTTTAAATGCCTGGGTAACCTCTCTGCCTCACAAATTCTGTCCAGATGGCAGGGAAGATGTCCTGGCAAAGGTGCGTGGACCTGGATGCCCAGGTTCTGAAAGAGATGAAGTGTGTGTGTGTGTGTGTGTGTGTGTGTGTGTGTGAGAGAGAGAGAGAGAGAGAGAGAGAGAGAGAGAGAGAGAGACAGACACTGCTGGAGATCTGGAAGCAGAGGGTATGAATTGCCAGCCAGCCTGGGCACAGATGGAGGGGAAGGAGAGGCTCCATGCACCAGGACATGCCCTGCCCAGGCTGGCCCAGGCCACTTCAGTGCTGGCATTTGGCACAGGTGGGCACAGCTCTGAGTGCCTCTCAGCGTGGCCTGTTGGTGCAGTCGTGATGCACAGCTCATGGTTTGTGAGGTCACTGAAAAGGAAGGCAAGAGAACAAGCACTAAGGAGGCAATACTGCACAGGGATGCTCAGGAAACTCTTGCCCTTTCGGGCTGGGATGTGGGTGCATGGAGGAGAGGAACAAAATCCGAAGGGTCTCCAGAGAGATTTGTGCTTATGTTATGGGTTAATTAGAGGCCAGGCCCCTGGGGAGATGAACCCTTCCCCTGGCTTTCCCTGCCCTGTGCAGCAAGAAGAGACAACAGGGAGTTGAAAAGACAGAAGAGGAAGGTGAACTATATCTACTTCCTAGACCTCAGGGGTTACAATTCTTCATCTAAAGTTTCTGTCTGTAGCTTTCCCAACTTCCATCACTCCCCCGACTCCTTTCTTGCTGTTGGAACTCAGATACTAGCAGCCCCTGTTTTCAGGAGAAGTGAGACCCTCTCTGCCACAGGAGTGAGTCCTGATTAATCTCAGCCAAACGCAATAATTCTACTTCCTTTGATGGTGATTGTTCATGCATGGACATATCATGCAGTTCTGGCTAATGACAACTGAGGGGAAGATCGTTGGTGGGGAAGGAAGGTGCCTTCTGGGAAAGGCTTTCTGAGATCTGAAAAACTGACTTATTGGAAGAAGCAGCTACCCCTGCTCGCTACCTTGAATGTTGACGAGTGAGAATGTGATGCCTGAGCTTGGGCAGCCACTTTAAGATTATGAGGAAGTAGTTTAGATGCTGAGGAAGGGAGAATAGAAAGACAGAAAGAACTTGGGTCCTGGATGGTATCCCAAGACCCAGCTGAATTAACCAAAGTTGGAATTGCCTTACCTCTGGACTTCTTGTTATAAAAAATAACAAATTGCTTATTTTAAAAATCATGTGTAATTGAGTTTTCCATTGGCTGTTGCTGAAAGCAGCCAACCTGATCAAATTTCTGAAGTCAGGATGAAATAATTCAGACTGTCTGCTATGATTCTCTCCCTGGGGGTGATGAGGGGTCTCTGAGCTCACTGGAAGTGTAGCTTAGCTGGAACTGCCCCCTTTTCCTCTGGGCAAAAGTTGATAAAGAGCCTCTGTGAGTTAGCCAGAACTGGGTTCAAACCCCACATTTCTGTGCATGTACTGTATGCCTGTATGTTAATTATTTAAACCAGGGACTGGTAAACTTTTTCTGTAAAAGGCAGGTAGTAAATAATCAGGTTTGTTACAACTATTCTATTCTGTTGTTTTAGTTGGAAAGCACGACATTGATAACACATAAATAAATGGTAATGGCTGTGTTCCAACAAAACTTTATTTACAAAAACAGGTGGCAGGCTGGATTTGGCCTGCAGGCCATGGTAAATCAACGCTCAGTTAAACTTCAGAGTCTCAGCTTCCTCTTTTTAGAAAAATCAGACTAATAATTTGTTTTCCTCATGGGATAAATTTGAGCAAATAAGCTGACTTCAAAGCTATCACTACATAAAGTCCACATATGGGTCTCCTTGCCTGTGACAATCAAAGGTGCTGGCACTCAGTAATGGAGAAGAGCTTGACTCTACTGCCTACTTTTGCTGTGTGACTTTGGGGAAGTCACCTAACTTCTCTGAGTGTCACTTTTATCCTCTCAAAGTGGGGATGCTGAGAGCTACTTCATGCAGGGCTGCAGACCTAAGTGAGTAAGGTGTGTGAAGAGCTGCCCAGACTGAGTGCGTGAGGAATGGTGAGGTGTAACCCACTCTGCTTCTGACCTGGCAGGCTCCATCCCATCTCACTCCACTGTGTCTTGACAGTTGTAAATCTTAGTTTCCTTCCCCACTTCCAATGGACCCAGGAGCCCTTGGAGGGCTGCAAATCTCCTCGGCCACGCGTGCACTCTCCCACCCCCACCCACCCAGTGGCACTCCCCCTTCCCCATTTAACTAAACAAGTAATTAACAATGTTAATTCTAATCTCATTTGCTAATGAAGGCAGTCTAATTGCACCATAATTGGCAGCAGCAGCAGCAGCAAAACACAAAATAAACCCTGTGTGTGTAATTCGGTTTAACTTCTTTATAATTAATTACCTTGCAGGCTGGGAATGGTGATTGGGGGTTGGTTGGGTGGGGTGGGGAGGTTGGGGAATTGCGAGAGGAGCCAGGGGAGCCAAACCTGAGGGTGGGGGAAAGGGTGAACAGAGCACTCCCCCTGTCGTACTCTCCTGATTAGTCAAGACCTCTGAGACAAACTTCCTCCCCCCACTTCCTATTTCCACCTCGGGTCAGGGCAGACTATTCGCAAGCAGGGACTCACTAGCCCTACCTTTAAGTCTTTATTAGCCCACCCTTCCCCAGCAGCACCTCTGTAAGATGGGAATATGGGCCTAAGGTCTGGGCTACTTCGCCATCCTCCTTTCACTGCTCTGACCTTGTATTCCGGACAACAGTTCTGTTTGTGTCTTCCATTTGGACTGCAAATCCCCGTGCCCCCATTGTGCTGGAAAACCCAGCGCTTTAAGGTCCTGTGAGGGAGCCTTCCTCACAGGGGACCTGCAGAGGCTGACATGTTCTCCTATCTCGTTCACCTGTAGGAGCCTGTATTATAACCACATCTACCATTATTTTACATGTGCTTTGTTTACATGCTTTCTTTGTCACTAGCTTTTACCTTTTTATTTAAGTAGCTTCAGTGCCTGGAAGAGAATAGGTGCTTGGTTCTATTTTTTGTAAAATGCTTGAATGAGAGATAGGTGAGCCTGGAGAATGTTCTGGAAGCATGTGGTGAGGAATGTGAAGAGACCCGGGTTCTGGTCCTGGCTCTCCCTTTAACCTGCTGTGTAACCTGCGGCTGTTCTTTGTATAGTGAAAGGCTTGCACTCCTTAACCTCTCATTTTCCACCTGTTTTCAAAGTCTAGGGCTTTTTGAATTTTCATTGAAATTCTCTCCCTTAAAAAGAAAAAAACAAAACAAACCAAAACAAAACCCCAAAGGTGGCCAACATTATAACATTAATTCCAGGCCACTTTTTAAAACTGGAAGTGAAATTCCCACCTAAACTTCTTGTGCAGCCTTCTCCATCTTTATCAGGTACCTTCCCTCCGATGCTGATGATTCTGAATAAATAAGGAAACATCTTCTCTGAACCCTAACAGCATGTCTCCCACATCATATCCAAGTAAGCAATACCTTGCTTCCCCTGCCCAGTTTCGGAGAGAAATGAGTGCCCAAGGTATTTGTTCTACTTACGCGTGCAATCACTTCCATAGCAACCAGCTGTGATTTAGGATGCGCTACAAACAGCTTTCCCTCGAGGGGTGAGGAAATTTGGCATCTTAGGGTCTAAAGAAAGCACTTTGGAAGAGGCCTCCTTCCTCTGGGCCTGGAGTCCGCGCATACCGTCTGGGATGCGGCCGTTCAAAGGCATTCGGGGGTCCCTCCCTTTCCGTTTCCCCCGGCGACCTCCCCTGGGGACCCTCCACCCTTCCCTCACACGCACAGGCACTGGCGTAGCTGCCGTCCTGGGGTCGCTTCCCCACGTGCTGGAGACCCCTTTGCTTCTCTGTTGTTTGGATATCATGTTTCCTGCATCCCGCACCGGCACTGTTGCTTTTTCTTGGTTTATGCTTTTATGTTGGTGGAACACGGGAGATAAAATTCCTTACGAGAAGGTGAATGCCAGCCAGCCTGCCGAGCGGATTTTCCTCTTTCCTCTGGGGTGGCGTTAGTATCTATCTCCTCCTCGTCCTTCGAGTTCTGAAACTTCGGGAGGCGGCGCGTGGGCCGGGGCGCGTCCGCTGGGACGCGCGCGGCCTGCGGGGCGGGGGCGCGGGCGACCTGCGGGGCGGGGGCGCGCGCAGCTCGTTTCTGTGAGCCGTCTCACCTCCGGCTGTCCTCTCTTCCTGGAGCACCTACTCCTTAGGTGTGGCACCTCCTGGGCTGAATTTCTGGATGTTTACAATGATTTCTCTCCTAATTTTCATTCTTACTCTGTTTTCTTCTACATTCTAGGAGATTTCCTCCATGTTAGCCACCCTCCGGTGGAATTTTCTCTATCTCTTCTTAATCCCAAGAGTTCATTTTATCTCCTGAAAAAAAAAGTTGTTTTTTTCATAGGAGCTTGTTCTATTTTCCCAGATGCCGTCAGTGTCTTCTCTTATTTCTCTGAGGATAATTGTGGGGTGTTAAGATATCCTCATTCCAGCATGGCTTCTGTTTCATCTGAGCCCCTTCTCCCAGTTGTGTATGAGTGTGTGTGAGTGTGAGTGTGCGTGTGTGTGAGTGGGCATGGGTGTGGGTGTGTGTTTGATCTCCATCTTCTGTGTTAGGTGCTCTGGCTGCCTGGAAGTTCTGGGCCTGGGCCTGGTTGCAACAAGAGGTTGGAAGATGATCAGGGTAGAGGATTTTGGGGGCACTATCTCTGCTCTTGGGCTGAACTGTTCCATCAGGAAGGAATCCTCCAAGCTTCAGCCTGGGCGGTGGAGGTTGGGCTGCCAGTGGTCAGGAAATTGAGTGACAGAAGGACGGTGAAGACTTTTACTTAATATCTCTGTTTTCTATCAGTACCTTGCCCTGGGGAAGCTGGTGTTCTGGAATTTAAAGCCCTCCAGATCTATGTACTCCTCTCCTGTGCTGGGGATGAGGGTCATACCTCGAGGGTCTGACTGCTTCATATGCCGACTTTCAGTCAGTGCTTCCATTTTTAGCTTGACCGGAACCCCACTACAAAATCAGCTGATATCCCCACACTGTGGTCTTCTGGACTACCAACCAGCCGGGTCCTGGGCTTCCCCTGCTGCTGACTTAGGCTTCAGCCATCTCTCCCCTCCTGAGTCAGTTCTCCCATCTGCTTCTCAGCAGTGAAAATTTTGTTGCTGTTGTCTCCTCTCCTTTTCTCTTTGTCTTGTTTATGTCCTAACAAAATCCCTTAGTCATTTTACTACTGTGTTGGGAGGAGGCAAGGTGAAGAGTAACTTCCTCATGTGTGCACAGTGCTTTAGAGTTTATGCAGCCCATCCACATCCATGCTCTCGTTTTACCTCCACAAGAACCCAGAGGACTAGGCAGGGAGGGAGGTTTAACCAGAATTCCTAATGTAACTTCTTAAGCAACATTTAAACAAATGAGTAAGAGTTGAAAACAGAGGTGAGAGGTGGTTTCACTACCATCCCCCCTGTTTCCCTGTGCTCCCCACCTGGAGTTTAATGAGAAGTGAAATGCCATTGGTAATTCAGGCCCAGTGGGAAGAGGAAGTTGGAATCAGGGCTGCTAGAAACAGCCTGGGTGCAGGGCACCTGCAGTAAATTGCTTTGATGTGGTAACTGATGATGTGAAAATTGAAAGCTGAAAATCAAAGGCAAATCCTGATGATGTTGGAAGGCATTGAGGGAGGCTTTTGAAACATCTTCCCTCTCTTCTCAACTCCTGTTTTTCTTGTGAGGTTTGTGTTTCTGCTTGTTGCGTGCATATGTGTGTATGCATGTGCATATTGCATGCATCTGTGAGTTTACATGCACACACTGTGTGAGCACACATACATTGTAGGTGCACATTCATCCACTTGTGTGCATATGTATGTATCTATCTGTGTCTGTGTGTGTGCATGCACTTTTTGGTGTGTTTATGTGTTGGGCAAGAGTGACAGCTTGTGAATTTCAACAGTACAGTCAGAAAGCAAAGGATGTAGACCTGGATTCAAAGACAACCATTCTCATACTACCTTAGGCAACCCTCTTGCTTTCTCTTAGTCTCTATTTTCTTATCTGTAAAAAGAAGTTTATGATGTCAAAGTGGGGGCTCTGAGAATTCTTGGAGTGATATATGGGAAAATACTTTGTAAAGTGTCAAGGTTTATGCAAATACCATTCATTTGTTCATTCGTTCCTTTGTTCATCTGAGACACACTTAGTGACCATTTCCTAACAGGACCCCTGTCCTGAGGAACATACTTTCTCTTGAGGGAAACAGGTACCTATGATACCCTGCACAGAGAGCCTAGCGGAGCACATAGGGAGCCCTGACCCCAGCGAGAGGAGGAAGAAGCCCCTTGGAGGTCAAGGCTGGAAGTGGGGGGCAAGAGGAGTCGGTATTGGACAGGCAAATGGAGGCAGGTGGGTGGAAGAAGAGAATCACAAAGGCATGAATCCAGGAGAGAGTACAACCTGTCAGGTAATCTTCCAGGAAGTCAGTCTACATAGGCAGAGGCTCAGTGCTAGGCGCCCTGATGCTCATGTCTACTGCTTGGCCTCCTGCTGGTGACAGGTGTGCAGGATCTGGGGAGGTGTCCACTCTGTGCTCATTCTTTTAGTCACTGGAATTTAACAGGCATTTATTAAGCTCCCACTCTGCTGGTGGAGCCCCTCCTCCAGTTACGTATACCCTCCAGACTCAGAAAAATGTCACTGTTGAATTTTATGATGTTTTTTCCCCCTTCCAGTAGGAACGTCTGCCAGTAGCTTTTACAATGCTGAATAAAAAGTCCTTTTTTTTCCCCTTTAGATATTTTTATTTCACCTTTTTTTAGTATATGTGCTGCTGAAGCAAGCACTTATTTCACCTTTAAAGCATGTACAGTAGGGGTGAGAACATCTTGATGAACCCTCTGCTGTAAATAACTGTTGGATACTTTCCTCATGTAGGTGGAAGGACAAAAGGACAAGGCAGGCTAGAGATGGCCTCCTCACCTTCCTCACTCTCTGGGGAGGATGGGGTCTCAATTAAACCACTAGTAGGTGGTAGGGGTCTGCCATGTGCCCCTGAGCTCAGTGTGTCCTAGCTCCTCTCCCTCCACTGTGAGAAGGGACTGCGGGTTCTTGGTCACCTACTGTGGGTGCCACAGCTGTGCTACGCACATCACATTGGTGTGAGAGTGGTAAGCGGTCAGGACTCTGGATCTGGTTTGCCTGGATTTGGCTCGTACCTTCTCCACTTGCTACCTGTGTGAGAGGCTTTGGCCAAGTTATTTGACCACTCTGTGCCTCAGTGTCCTCATCTGCAAAATGAGAATAACAACAGTGCCTTCCTACTAGAGGTGTTGGGTTGCATAAATACATTTATTTAGGTAAAGAACAAAGAAGTGTCTGAGATATAGAAAAGTGTTAAGAAACGTTAGCTATTTTGTTATTATTATTAGTTCATCTTCTTGTCAGCTGAGCTGGCCCCGGCTGTGTGCCTGTCTTACCTCTCAGGTGAAGGGTGTCCAGCCACTCATTTGAGCCTGTGAGAAGGGGAAGTTGAGTGGCCCGCTGAACGTGACAAATGGGAGAGCACTGGGGCTGAGGGAGAAGTTCCCTTGCACAAACAGCAGCGCCTGGGAGGCTTGTGCAGCCCCTGAAATGTCTACTCTTCAGGAATCATTCTGGGAGTCTTCCCTTGGAGCTGCAAGGCAGATCCAGAAGTTGGGGTAGCTTCCCCATGGCCAGTGTTTCCTCAGCCCAGAGCCAGGGTCTATACCCAGCTTTCCCACAGACTCCTTCCCTGGGGGGTACATGAAGGATGGGTCCTTCTGGGTGTGGCCTCAGATGTAAAGAGTTGCCTTTGTGCCCCCAGGATGGGCAGGGTCCGTGGTCGTAACTAGTGGAGATTCAAACTTGACTCTAAGCTGGGCTGTCCCATGTGTCGTTGGTGGCAGGGGTGGGGACATGGTCGAGGGGTGTGGAGGTCAGTGATGACAACTGGTGGCAGGTTCTGCTGAACTGAGAGACACCAACAGCAACCATTTTAAGGAAGCTGTCTCAGAAAGGAAATCCATGAACAAAAGGAATAATTTAACAAAGAAATTCAAACGATAAGGAAGAATGAGATGGAAATGTGAGAGATAAATACAATAAAAGAAGTGAGAAATGAAATAACTGCCATAGAAAACAGGGCCAACTAGATAGAGGAAAGAATTAGTGATATTGAAGTTCAGAACATGGAAACATCTCAGAAAGAGGGAGATAGAGAATATAGAACCAAAAGGATTGAAAGAACTCTGCAAGAACTATCTGACTCCATGAGACAAAACAACATCAGGATTAGAAGAAAGAATAGAGCACTCTACAGAGAACATACTCAAACAAATAGTAGATGAGAACTTTCAAAACCTATGGAAATATCTGGAACCCCAAATCAAGAAGAAAATAGGTCCCCTAGGTACCTGGACCCTGGCAGATTTTCTCCAAAACACAATGTACTAAAGATGTAAAAAACTAAAGACAGACAATTCTCAAGGCAGCTAGGGAAAAAGGATGTATAACATTTAGAGGAAAACCCATCAGGCTGGCATCAGACTATTCAAAACTTTAAAAGAGAGAAACTTCCATCCAGGAATAAGTTATCCAGCAAAATTATCTTTTAGATATGGAGGTGGAATAAAGACCTTCTCAAACACACAGAAGCTGAGGGAATTTGCCAGCACAAGTCAGCACTTCAAGAAATACTGAAGAAACTTCTTTGACAGGAAACAGAATATCAGGACAAATGGAATAGAGTTGGGGCAACAAGAAAGAAACAAAAATAAAACAATAACAAAAACATAATGACCACAGGAAATCCTCACATATCGATCATCACTCTAAATGTTAATGGACTGAACTCACCAATAAAAAGACACAGAGTAGCAGACTGGATTAAAAAACAGAACCCATCCATATGTTGTCTCCAAGAGACACACCTAAGTCATAAAGACAAACACAGACTCAGAGTGAAAGGATGGGAAACAATACTCCAAGCAAATGGTAAGCAGAGAAAAGCAGGAGTTGCCATACTGATATCTGATGAAATAAACTTCAGGTTAAAAAAGGTAGAAGAGACAAAGATGGTCATTACATAATGATACAATACAACAAGAAGATTTGATACTAATTAATATATATGCTCCCAACCAGGAAGCACCCAAATATACAAAGCAACTACTAACAAATCTGAAAGGAGAAACTGACAAAAGTACAATCATTGTGGGAGGCTTAAACACTCCCTTAACAGCCATAGACAGATCATCCAAACAGAAAATAAATAAGGAAATATCAGCTGCAAATGACACATTACAGCAACTGGACACAATTGACATTTACAGGACACTTCATCCAGCAAAAACAAGACTATACCTTCTTTTCTAGTGCACATGGAACATTCTCAAGGATAAACCACATGCTGGGGCACAAAAGTAGCCTCAGCAAATTCAAGAAGATCGAAATCTTATCAAGTGTATTCTCAGACCACAAAGCTTTGAAATTGGAGATCAACTGTAAAAGGAAAGCAGAAAAAACCACATATATATGGAGATTAAACAACATTTTATTTAAAAATGACTGAATAAAAGAACAAATAAAAGAAGAGATTTAAATATATATAGAAACTAATGACAATGAAATTACAACATATAAAAATTATAGGGACATAGCGAAAGTGGTAATAAGAGGAAAATTTATATCATTACAGGCCTATCTTAAGACACACACACAAAAATCACAAATAAACACCCTAACATCCCATCTTAAATAATTAGAAAAAGAAGAGTGGACAAAACCCAAAGTCAGCAGAAGGAAAGAAATAATAAAAATTGAAGCAGAGCTAAACTAATTAGAGAACAGAAGGACAATAGAACAAATTAATATTACAAAGAGCTTGTTCTTTGAGAACGTCAACAAAATTGACAAACTCCTGGCTAGCCAAATGAAAGGATGAAAGGAAAGGACACAAATATCCAAAATTAGAAATGAAAGGGGAGAAATTACCACTGATACCACAGAAATACAAAACATTATAAGAAAATATTTTGAAGGGCTTTATGCCACTAAATTTAACAACCTGGAAAAATGGACAAGTTTCTGGAAACTTATAGCCTACCTAGACTAAACCAAGAAGAATTGGATGATCTAAATAGACCAATCAATAGCAAAGAGATTTAAATGACTATCCATAATTTCCCTAAAGGCTAAAGCCGTGGACCAGATGGTGTCACCAATGGGTTTAACCAAGCATTCAAAGAAGAATTAACACCTATCCTCCTCAGACTCTTCCAAAATATTGAAGAGGAAGCACTACTTCTGAACTCATTCTATGAGGCCAACATTACCATAATACCAAAGCCTGGCAAAGACAACACAAAAAAAGAAAACTATAGACCAATATCTCTGATGAACATAAGTGCAAAAATCCTAAACAAAATATTAGCAAAAAGGATACAACAATGTATCAAAAAGATTATACATCATGATCAAGTGGGATTTATCCAGGGAGCATATGAAAATCATATGGTTCAACATATGAAAATCAATCAATGTGATACACCACATAAACAAAATCAAAGATAAAGACCATATGGTCATATCAATTGATGCAGAAAAAGCTTTAAACAAGAAAATATCCATTTATGATCAAAACACTGAATAAAATGGGTATAGAAGGAAAGTATCTCAACATAACAAAGGCCACATATGACAAACCCTCAGTAATATCATACTGAATGGGGAAAAGCTGAAGCCCATTCCCCTAAAATCAGGAACAAGACAGGGATGCCCCCGGTCACAACTGCTATTCAATATAGTATTGGAAGTTCTAGCCACAGCAATCAGGCAAGAGAAAGGAATAAAAGGTATCCAAACCGGGAAAGAAGAGGTCAAATTGTCACTCTTTGCAGATGACATGATCCTTTATATAGAAGTTCCAAAGATTCCACCAGGAAACTATTAGAAACAATAAATGAATATAGTAAAGTCTCAAGATAGAAAATCAATGTACAAAAATCAACAGCATTCCTATTACAAACAATGAATTTTCAGAAAAAAAAATGAGAGGGTCAATTCTTCTTGCTATCATAACAAAAAGAATGAAATTCTTGGGAATTAACTTAACAAAGAATGTGGAAGACTTATACATGGAAAACTATAAGACACTTTTGAAAGCAATTAAAACAGACATTAAGAAATGGCAAAATATTCCCTGTTCATGGATAGGAAGACTTAACATTGTTAAAATGGCCATTTTGCCTAAAGCAATCTACAGATTTAAGGCAACACCTATCAAAATTCCACAATCATATTTTTGCAAAATAGATAAAAGAATGATCAGATTTATTATTTTCCTTTTTTTAATTTTAATTCATTTTTATTGTTAGACTTATTGGGGTGACATCTGTTAGCAAGGATTACATAGGTTTCAAGCATACAATTCTAGAGTGCATGGTCAACCTGTATAAGTTCACGACCTAATATGACTTCGCTTTCTATCACCTTATATTTAGCTTCCCCGCTCCTCTCCCACTCCCTCCCCTTTCTCCCCTCCCTAAGCCTCTCATCCCCAAATAAACATTAAACTATTGATTGTGTCCATGTGTTATTTGTTTGTTCATTTCTTTTTTCTTTGTTGCTTTCAGTTTTATATATTCTGCATATGAGTGAAGTCATACAGTTCTTTGTTTTTTCTGTCTGGCTTATTTCACTAAGCATGATGATCTCCAGGACCATCCATTTTGTTGCAAATGGCAATATTTCATCTTTTCTTATAGCTGAGGAATATTCCATTGTGTATATGTACCATAAGTTCTTTATCCAGTCATCTGTCACAGGGCACTTTGGTTGTTTCCATGTTTTTGCCACAGTGACTAGCATTGCGATGAACATTGGGGTCCATAAGTCTTTGCGGACAAAGGTTTTCAAGTCTTTTGGGTGGATCCCCAGAAGGGGGATTGCTGGGTCAAATGGTAGCTCCATTCCCAATTTTCTGAGGAACCTCCACACTGCCTTCCACAGTGGTTGTACCAATTTGCATTCCCACCAACAATGTGTGAGAGTTCCTTTTTCTCCACATCCTCTCCAGCACTTGTTATTCCTTGTCTTGTTGATAACAACCATTCTCACAGGTGTGAGGTGGTATCTCATTGTGGTTTTGATTTGCATTGCCCTGATAGCTAATGAGGATGAGCATTTTTTCATATGTCTGCTAGCCATTTGTATTTCTTCGTGGGAAAAGTGTCTGTTTAGTTCTTCTGCCCACTTTTTAATTGGGTTGTTTGTTTTTTTGTTGTTAAGTCTTATTAGTTCTTCATATATTTTAGATGTTAGACCCTTATCTGATGCGTTATTTGCAAATATTTTCTCCCATTCAGTTGGCCGTCTTTTTGCTTTGTGGATAGTTTCTTTTGCTGTGCAGAAGCTTTTTAGTTTGCTATAATCCCATTCATTTATTTTTGCTTTTACTTCCCTTGCCTTTGAGGTCAGGTTCATGAATGCTTCCTTGAGCCCTAGGTCTATAAACTTAGTACTGATGTTTTCTTCTATACAGTTTATTGTTGCAGGTCTGATATGAAGGTCTTTAATTCATTTTGAGTTAATTTTTGTATATGGTGAGAGTTCACAGCTCAGGTTCATTCTTTTGCATATGTTTTTCCAGTTTTCTCAGCACCACCTACTAAAGAGGCTGTCTTTTCCCCATTGTATGTTTTTTGCTCCTTTATCGAAAATTATTTGTCCATAAATTTGTGGATTTATTTCTGGGTTTTCAGTTCTGTTTCATTGGTCTATATTTCTGTTTTTCTGCCAGCACCAAGCTGTTTTGACTATTGAGGCTTTGTAATATAAATTGAAGTCAGGGAATGTAATGCCACCAGCCTTATTCTTTTTATGTCATATTTCTTTGGCAATTCGAGGTCTTTTATGGTTGCATATAAATCTGATAATTCTTTTATCTATTTCACAAAAGTATGATTGTGGGATTTTCATGGGTATTGCATTAAATCTGTAGATTGCTTTGGGCAGAATGGCCATTTTAGCAATGTTAACTCTTCCTATCCATGAACAGGGGATATTTTTCTCCTCTTAAAGTCTATACCAATTTCTTTCAAAAATGTCTTACAGTTTTCCATGTATAAGTCTGTCACATTCTTTGTTAAGTTAATTCCCAGGTATTTCATTCTTTTTGTTGTGATAGCAAAAGGAATTGACTCCCTCATTTCTTTTTCTGAGGATTCATTGTTTGTATATAGGAATACTGTTGATTTTTGTACATTGATTTTGTGTCCTGCAACTTTACTATATTCATTTATTGTTTCTAATAGTTTCCTGGTGGAATCTTTGGAATTTTTTTATATAAAGGATCATGTCATCTGCAAAGAGTCACAATTTGACCTCTTCTTTCCCAGTTTGGATACCTTTTATTCCTTTCTCTTGCCTGATTGCTGTGGCTAGAACTTCCAGTACTGTATTAAATAGCAGTGGTGACAGGGGGCATCCCTGTCTTGTTCTTGATTTTAGGGGAGTAGGCTTCAGCTTTTCCCCATTCAGTATGATGTTAGCTGAGGGTCTCTCATATATGGCCTTTATTATGTTGAGATACTTTCCTTCTATACCCATTTTATTTAGTGTTTTGATCATAAATGGATGCTGTATATTTTCAAAAGCTTTTTCTGCATCAATTGAAATGACCATATGGTCTTTATCTTTGATTTTGTTTATGTGGTGTATCACATTGATTGATTTTCATATGTTGAACCATCCTTGTGCTCCCTGGATAAATCCCACTTGATCATGGTGCATGATCTTTTTGATGCATTGTTGTATTCTATTTGCTAATATTTTGTTTAGGATTTTTGCATCTGTGTTCATCAGAGATATTGATCTATAGTTTTCTTTTTTGTGTGTTGTCTTTGCCAGGCTTTGGAATTAGGGTAACGTTGGCCTGTTAGAATGAGTTAGGAAGTATTGCTTCCTCTTCAATATTTTGGAAGAGTCTGAAGAGGATAGGTGTTAATTCTTCTTGGAATGCTTGGTAGAACTCGTTGGTGAAACCATCTGGTCCTGGGCTTTTGCCTTTAGGGAGATTATGGATAGTCATGTCAATCTCTTTGCTACTGATTGGTCTATTTAGATTATCCAGTTCTGCTTGTTTCATTCTAGGTAGGCTATAAGTTTCTAGAAACTTGTCTATTTCTTCTAGGTTGTTAAATTTAGTGGCATAAAGTCCTTCATAATATTTTTTTATAATCCTTTGTATTTCTGTGGTGTCAGCGGTAATTTCTCCCCTTTCGTTTCTAATTTTGGATATTTGTGTCCTTTCCTTTCATCCTTTGATTAGTCTAGCCAGGGGTTTGTCAATTTTGTTGACGTTCTCAAAGAACCAGCTCTTCGTTATATTAATTTTTTCTATTGTCCTTCTGTTCTCTAATCAGTTTAGCTCTGCTTTAATTTTTATTATTTCTTTCTTTCTGCTGACTTTGGGTTTCATCTGCTCTTCTTTTTCTAGTTCTTTAAGATGGGATGTTAAGATGTTTACTTGTGATTTTTCTTGTTTCTTAAGATAGGCCTGTAGTGATATAAATTTCCCCTCTTATTACTGCTTTCGCTTTGTCCCAATAATTCGGATACATTGTATTTTCTTTGTCATTAGTTTCTATATATTTTTTAATCTCATATTTTATTTGTTCTTTTATCCAGTCCTTTTTAAATAAACTGTTGTTTAATCTCCATGTATATGTGGTTTTTTCTACTTTCCTTTTCCAGTTGATCTCCAATTTCAAAGCTTGATAAGATTTCGATCTTCTTGAATTTGCTGAGGCTACTTTTGTGCCCAGGCATGTGGACTATCCTTGAGAATGTTCCATGTGCACTAGAAAAGAAGGTGTAGTCTCTTTTTGCTGGATGAAGTGTCCTGTAAATGTCAATTATGTCCAATGGCTGTAATGTGTCATTTAGAGCTGATATTTTCTCATTTATTTTCTGTTTGGATGATCTGTTCATGACTGTAGCAGGGTGTTTAAGTTTCCCACAATGATTGTGTATTTATCAGTTTCTCCTTTCAAATCTGTTAGTAGTTTCTTTGTATATTTTGGTGCATCCTGGTTGGGAGCATATATATTAATTAGTGTCCAATCTTCTTGTTGTTGTATTGTGCCTTTTATCATTATGTAATGTCCATCTTTGTCTTTTACTATCTTTTTTAACCTGAAGTTTATTTCATTAGATATCAGTATGGCAATTGCTGCTTTTCTCTGGTTACTGTTTATTTGGAGTATTGTTTCCCATCCTTTCACTCTGAGTCTGTGTTGGTCCTTATGACTGAGGTGTGTCTCTTGGAGACAACATATGGATGGGTTCTGTTTTTTAATCCAGTTTGCTGCTCTGTGTCTTTTTATTGGTGAGTTCAGTCCATTAACATTTAGAGTGATGATCGATATCTGAGTATTTCCTGTGGCCATTACTTCTTTGTTTTTGTTTTATTTTTGTTTCTTTCTTGTTGCCCCAACTTTGTTCCATTTTTCCTGATGTTTTGTTTCAGGATGAAGAGCCCCCTTCAGTATTTCTTGAAGTGCTGACCTTGTGCTGGCAAATTCCCTCAGCTTCTGTGTGTCTGAGAAGGTCTTTATTCCACCTTCATATCTGAAAGATAATTTTGCTGGATAATTTATTCTCGGCTCTAAGTTTCTCTATTTTAAAGTTTTGAATATTGGATTCCACTCCCTCCTTGCTTGCAGAGTTTCTGCTGAGAAATCTGATGCCAGCCTGATGGGTTTTCCTCTAAAGGTTATAATTCTTTTTTCCCTGGCTGCCTTGAGAATTGTCTCTTTGTCTTTAGTTTTGGACGTCTTTAGTACCATGTGTCTTGGAGAAGATCTGTTAGGGTCCAGATATCTAGGGGACCTGTTTTCTCCTTGAACTTGGGGTTCCAGATCTTTCCATAGGTTTGGAAAGTTCTCATCTATTATTTGTTTGAGTATGCTCTCTGTAGAATGCTCTGCCCCTTCTTCTATTCCTATTATCCTGATATTATTTATTTTTTCATGGAGTCAGATAGTTCTTGCAGAGTTCTTTCAATCCTTTTCATTCTGTATTCTCTCTCTTCCTCTTTCTTAGCTGTTTCCATGTTCTGATCTTCGATATCACTTATTCTTTCCTTTATCTGGTTGTCCCTGTTTCCTATGGCAGTTATTTCGTTTCTCACTTCTTTTATTGTATTATTTATCTCTTGTATTTCCATCTCGATCTTTCTTATGTTTTGAATTTCTTTGTTAAATTGTTCCTCTTGTTCACGGAGTTCCTTTTTTATGTCGTTCATCTCCTTTTTTATGTCCTTCTCCTCAGCTATGGTATTCTGCCAGTAAGTTTTCATTTCTCTCAGAGCCTTTAGAATGGCTACTTTAAATTCTCTGTCACTTAGTTCAGAAACCTCTAGGTCTAAGGAGCTGTCTTCTGGATGAATTTCATGTTGTTTGTGAGGAGTTTTAGTTTTTAAGGAATTCATCCTGTCTGCTGGGTTCTTCCTCTTTGACATGAGGGCATTATGTTCAGTAGTAGTGCCCAGGAGCCCAGATTGCTACTTTTGTGGTGTCTTACTGTAGGGCAGATATGAGGTAGTATTGGGGCCCAAGTTTTGGGAGAGAGGGGGGTTGTTTATTCCTTATTTCTGGTCTCCTGCTATGTTTGGAGGTGGTGCAACTCTATCGTGGTCTCTCCACTTCCTGTAGTTAGTTAGTTGGTTGCAGAGGTTGTAGGAAAGGGGAGAGGCCAACAAAGGGCATTCTGGGGCAGCTCCACCTTCTGCCCTATGCTAGGGAAGCTGGGTTATGTGGGCTGAGGCTGCTCCTGCTGGCTGGGGTGAATGCCATCAAATCCACCTTTCTTCCTAGGCCTGCTTCTATGGCCAAACGTTGGGGCAGAGTCTGTGGGCTCACACTGCTTTTAGGACCCAGGGACACGCAAGTAGGCACGTGCACAAGTCCAAAGCTGTGGGTCTGACCTGGCGGTAGGAAGGCAGCCAGCTCACCTCCACAGTGGGCCGGGAACGGCAACCACAGCCCTGTGTAGGAGCCATGCATGCCTGCGTTGTGGGTCGCAAGGGAGCCAAGAGCCGAGGTGTCATCTCTGCAGTTCAGAGTCCTCACTCAGCCCTGCTACCACTCAAAAGTTCCAGAGTCTGGCTCCAAAGATTTCTCCCAACTCGCCGCTCCAAATTCCAGCTCCCCAGCCCTGCTCCCCCATGGTCTCCCACTGTTCAGCCACTTTGCTGGCTTTTCCTTTTGTTGCTTCTTGGCCTTCCCCCTCCCTTGCACTGTGCTGCTCCTAGATAGTCAGCTGCGATCAGGTCCTGTTGCAATCCGTCTCTGCTCCCTTCCCTCTCTCCTGCTCGCCCCTCCTTCTCTCCAACCTTCAGGTGTTTACTTGCGATGCATGGATTTCTCAGCTGCTGTTTTGTCACTCAGGGTCCTCTTTCTTGGCTCCTGGGTGGCCGTTCAATTGTGTTTTCTGGGAGAGGCTTTAGGGACCTCCTCTCCAGTTGCCATCTTGCCCTCCCTCTAGAATTATCAGATTTATATGGAACCATAAAAGACCTCGAATTGCCAAAGCAATACTACATAAAAAGAACAAGACTGGCGGTATTACACTCCCTGACTTCAATTTATATTACAAAGCTTCAATAGTTAAAACAGCTTGGTCTTGACAGAAAAACAGAAACATAGACCAATGGAAAAGAACTGAAAACCCAGAAATAAGCCCACAAATTTATGGACAAATAATTTTTGATAAAGGAGCAAAAAATATGTAGTGGGGAAAAGACAGCCGCTTTAGTATGTGGTGCTGGGAAAACTGGAAAAACATATGCAAAGTAATAAACATGAGCTGTGAACTCTCACCATATACAAAAATTAACTCAAAATGAATTAAAGACCTTCATATCAGACCTGCAACAATAAACTAACTGTATAGAAGAAAACATCGGTACTAAACTTATAGACCTAGGGCTGAAGGAGGGCTTCAAAAACCTGACATCAAAGGCAAGGGAAGTAAAAGCAAAAATAAATGAATGGGACTATATCAAACTAAAAAGCTTTCTGCACAGCAAAAGAAACCATCAACAAGGCAAAGAGAAAGCCAACTGAATGGGAGAAAATATTTGCAAATAATGCATCAGATAAGGGTCTAATATCTAAAATATATAAAGAACTAATATGACTTAACAACAACAACAATAACAACAACAAAACAATTAAAAAGTGGGCAGAAGAATTGAACAGACACTTTTCCCATCAAGAAATACAAGTGGCCAGCAGACATGAAGAAATGCTTATCCTCATTAGCTATCAGGGAAATGCAAATCAAAACCACAATGAGATACTACCTCACACCTGTTAGAATGGCTATTATCAACAAGACAAGGAATAACAAGTGCTGGAGAGGATGTGGAGAAAAGGAACTCTCACACATTGCTGGTGGGAATGCAAACTGGTACAACCACTGTGGAAGACAGTGTGGAGGTTCCTTAGAAAAATTGGGAATGGAGTTACCATTTGACCCAGCAATCCTTCTTCTGGGAATCTATCCAAAGAAGCTGTGGTACACGGTTCCCGGCCAGGGAGCTACCCACATACCAAAAAAAAAAAAAAAAAAAAAAAAAAAAAAAAAAAAAAAAAAAAAAAAAAAAAAAAAAAAAAAAAAAAAAAAAAAAAAAAAAAAAAAAAAAAAAAAAAAAAAAAAAAAAAAAAAAAAAAAAAAAAAAAAAAAAAAAAAAAAAGCAAAAAAAAGAAAAAAGAAGCTGTGGTACATATACACAATGGAATATCACTCAGCTATAAGAAAAGATGAAATATTGCCATTTACAACAAAATGGATGGACTTGGAGATTGTCATGCTTAGCGAAATAAGCCAGATAGAAAAAACCAAAACCTGTATGACTTCACTCATATGTGGAATATAAAATTGAAAGCAACAAAGAAAAAATGAACAAACAAACAAAAATCCATGGACACAATCAATAGTTTAATGTTTATTTGGGGACAAGTAGGGAGGGGATGAAGAAGGAGGAGTGGGAAAGGAGGGAGGGGGAGCTAAATATATGGTGATGGAAAGAGAACTCACACTGGGTGGTGAACTTATACACCAAGTTGACAATGAATTGTACACCTGGAACCTATGTAATACATGCTAACAAATGTCACCCCAATAAGTTTAACAATTAAAAAAATAGAAAAAATCATCCCAACAACCTTAAGAAGTGGTATGGCAGAGGCAAGACTATGTGCTCCCCAGACCTGGGTTCCTTTTCCTCTTGGACACACAGTGGACTACACTTCTCAGTCTGCCCTGCAGTGGGGCCATGTGACCTGAATCTGGCCAATAGAATGTGGGCAATGTAATGCACCCTGCTGATTTCAAACCTGCCCCTCAAGCCTCCTGTGTGAGGTTTTAGGTGTTTTTTTTTTTTTTTTTCTTTCCTCTTCTGCTGGTTAGCTGTGGAGGGTCTGAAGCTGTGGTTCTCAACCAGGGCAATTTTGCTCCTCCTCCGCCTGGTCACATTTGGCAATTTCTGGAGATACTTTTGGTTGTCACAACTTGGGGGAATGCTGCCGTATCCATGGGTAAAGGCCATCTTACAATGCATAGCATAGCTCCCCACAATACAGAATTATCCAGCCCAAATGTCAATAGTGCTGACGTTGAGCAACCCTGGTCTAGAGGCCCAAAGCCCTGGGGCAGTATAAAAAGACGAGCCTGGTCCTTAAATGACTGCGTGTAGTACAGCCCTCCTTGTCCCCAAAGTATTAGATTAGAAGTAGGAAATATGGGTTTAAACCACTGAGATTTGGGGGATTATTTGTTAGAACAGTTTGCCTACCCTGACTAATGCAGGTTGCTATTGTTATGCCCATTTTATTGATGAGGCAACTGAGACACAAAGTCACAGAACTTGAAGTGATGAAGTGTGTGTTTGAAGTCAGGTTTGCCATGCTCTAAAACCTGTGCTTGCCTCAGTATTAGTGCAGGCTCTTTTCAGCCCCTGGCTCTGAGAAGGAGCCTCATCATTTCTGTTCCCTCCATCTGCATTTTAGGTAAGGTGCTGCCAGGGATCCCCTGCTCTGAGGCCTCTGGTTAGGTGGAGCATGCTCCCCAGAACAAGCTAGCTGTGTCCCTCCTGGTCTCCTTCCCAGGCAGCCCAGTTTGGCTCTCTGTGACCCTCCCCCCCTGCCACCCAAACAAAACAAAACAAAACAAAACAAAACAAAACAAAACAAAACAAAAGGGCCTGTGCACATCTTCTGCATGTGCCCACTGTCCTCTGCAGGGAGCTCCTTCCCATCACATTCTCTGCTGTCCTGAGCCAGCCTCCATCTGTTTTAGGTTTGAATTTCTGGGCAGGTGTCTGGAGGCATCTCAACTCTCCATCAATTTCCTGATTTGGCTTCCTAAAAGGCAGAGGGCTCTGCTGGAGCGATGAGGAGATAGCGATGTCTGCTTTGGCTTCCTGTCTGTCTGAGTGGACACCACTGCCCTCAGCCCACCTGAGGGCCCCTCCCCTTGCAGTCCCACTACACAGAGGAAACTGAAGGTGAGTGCTGCCAAGTTTAGCTGTGGGTGGGCTGCAGAGCCTCGTCAAGGAGAAACATGTGTGTTTAAGCCTACAAGACGTGTGTGTGTGTGCGTGTGCGTGTATGTGGTGTGTTTACCTACACCTATTACTCAAAAAGTTGTAGGAGCCACCAACAAGTCATTTGGCACAGAGGATTTTCTGTGTCCACACAAGTTAGCACCTTTCAGGGAGGGAGCTCCTCCTTTACCTACAGGACTTACAAGCCTGTATGAGTTCTCTGATGGGTAGGAAGTCCTTCCTCCTACCTGCTCCAAGTGTCTCTTGTTGCATTCTGGGTTCATTGTTTCTCTTTTGTAGAAAAGATGACATCTTTTGGTCTCTCTGATATACACTCTTCAAGTCCCTAAAAATAGAAATTGAGTTCCTCCCTCAAAATCTCTTTCGCAGGTGAAGCAAACCCACCTCTCCTAACTTTTTTCACAGATAGGATAACTGCTAGGGAAATGTACAGTAGGAAAATGTGTCTGCAAGTTTCCTCTTCCTGTTTGAGGTTCTTCTCTTCTCCCTAAATGTCCTTATGGCTACAGAAAAGGCAGAGGCCTTGGGAGCCAGGCAGACATACATTTCGACTCCTGCATGGTCATTTATGAGCTGGGCAATTTCAGCCAAGTATTTAACGTCTCTGAGCAAGGCTCGGTTTCAGCTTTGCACAGAATAAGTCACAGAGCAATGCTCAGTAACTGTTTATGTCCTCCCTCTGCCTTCCTCCTTTTCTTCTCTTGCCACCCTCTCTGGGCATCAGTTGTCCATGCTCTCCACCGCACCTCTCTCCTACTTTCTCTCTGGCCCTCAGCTGCTGCCACCTGAGAAGGGGTCAGATGTGCTCAGGCCCTGTGCCAAACGATCAGCTGGGCATGGGGTGGGCGTGGGCCAAGTGCTTAGAGAGTTTAATTCGTGGGACCCCAGCCTCCAGCCATGGACTGGGTGAAGGGAGAAGGCTTTCCTGCTGCCTCTGCTGCACAGCCCACTTTCCACCCCCTGGTCATTGAGCTGCTTTCTCGGCACCTTCTCCAAGGTGCCTGTCACCAGGATGTGGCATGATCTAGAGTCACTTGATTCTCCCACTGCAGGATAGTTAAGTTTCAAAGTATTTAGTGCATGGAAAAACAGGCTCAGAATGGGTCCAAGATCTGCCCAAGGCTTCCACCAAAGAGGGGTGAGACCCAGGTATCCTGATGCTGGGTCCAATGACATCGCCACTGCCTGTGTTAGAATTGAAGCCCCAACAGATACACAGAACAGAATAGAAAACCCAGACACAAACCCACAAATATATGGACAGATAATTTTGGACAAAGGAGCAAAAAAATGTATAATGGAGAAAAGAAAGCCTCTTCAGTAGATGGTGCTGGGAAAACTGGAAAACCACATGCAAAAGAATGAATCTGAACTGCGAACTGTCACCATATACCAAATTTAACTCAAAATGAACTAAAGACCTCCAAATAAGACCCACAACAATAAACTGTATACAAGAAAACATTGGAACTAAAGTTATAGACCTCGAGCTCAGGGAGGACTTTATGAACCTGACCTCAAAGGCAAGGGAAGTAAAAGCAAAAATAAATGAATGGGACTATATCAAACTAAAAAGCTTCTGCATAGCGAAAGAAACCATCAACAAGGCAAAGAGACAGCCACCTGAGTGGGAGAAAATATTTGCAAATAACGCATCAGATAAGGGTCTAATATCTAAAATATATAAAGAACTAATAAGAATTAACAAGACAACAAACAACCCAATTGAAAAGTGGGCAGAAGAACTAAACAGACACTTCTCCCACGAAGAAATACAAATGGCCAGCAGACATATGAAAAAATGCTCATCCTCATTAGCTAGCAGGGAAATGCAAATCAAAACCACAATGAGATACTACCTCACACCTGTGAGAATGGCTGCTATCAACAAGACAAGGAATAACAAGTGCTGGAGAGGATGTGGAGAAAAAGGAACTCTGGTACACTGCTGGTGGGAGTGCAAACTGGTACAACCACTGTGGAAGGCAGTGTGGAGGGTCCTCAGAAAATTGGGAATGGAGCTACCATATGACCCAGCAATCCCCCTTCTGGGGATCTTCCCTGAAAAACTTGAAAACCTTAATCCGCAAAGACTTATGTACCCCAATGTTCATTGCAGCGCTGTTCATGGTGTCCAAGTCATGGAAACAACCAAAGTGCCCTGCGACAGACGACTGGATAAAAAAGCTGTGGTACATATACACAATGGAATATTACTCAGCTGTAAGAAAAGATGAAATAGGGCCATTTGTGACAACATGGATGCACCCTGAGACCATCATGGAAAGCCAAATAAGCCAAAGAGAAAAAAATCAAGAACCATATGATTTCATTCATTTGTACAACACAAAGCTGAAAGCAACAAAGAAACAAAAACTCATGGACATAATCAAAAGTTTAGCAGTTAGTGGTTATCTAAGAGTATGGGGGAGAGGGTGGGAGAGGAGGGACAGGGACTCAAATACATGGTGATGGAAGGAGAACTGACTCTGGGTGATGAACATAACACAACACATAGATGATGCACTGTAGAATTGCATATGTGAAACCTATGTAATTTTAACTAACCAATGTCACCCTAAAAAATTTAACAATAAAGAAAAAGAAAAATAAGAAGTGGAGCCCAGTTGTGACTTACTCCCTGGGAGCCAAGAGGTGCAAAGTCCTGGAACACAGTGGGTGTGTGAGGGCTGAAGAGTTGCCCCTCGATTTCAGGAGGGGAAGGGAGAAGGCCCAGGCTTCCCTGAGCAAAGGAGCCCTCAGGAGGATTGCAGCTCATTTGCCTGAAGCCTGGGATAGCATTGAGTTCTTATATTTGTGAGCAGACTTTCAATTGGCTGCTGTCACTGCTGTCAGTGTGTTATATACATCTTCAGAGAGACAAGACACAATGGTGGTGGTGGTGGTTGTGGTGGGGGGGGGGGGAGAGAGAGAGAGAGAGAGAGAGGTGTGACTGTTGTAAGTACCAAGGAATACAGCAATGAACAAAACCAGAACAACAAAAAAAGGATAAAAACACTGCCTTCAGGAATTTACATTTTGAGAGGGTGACAAAAACAAACAAAATAAATTTAAAAAATAACATTAGTAATGACGATGCATGTTGTGCAGGAAAAAGTAAAGCATGAAGGGAAGATTGAGGTGTTGGTGGCTGAACTCATAGATGATAGCTGGGAAGGGCTTACCTAGCAGATGCCATCTGAGTAAAGACCTGAGAGAGGGGGAAGGGCATGTGGATGTCTAGGTACGTGCAAAGGCCCTGAGACACAATTAGGCTTGGTGGTGGTGAGCAACAGCGGAGAGGCCTGTGTACCTGGAATAGAAAGGATGCAGGGGAGAGTGGTAGGCAATAAGGGTGGAGAGACAGTGAGGAGCAGAGCAGGCAGGGACTTGCAGGCCCTTCTGCAACTTCAGATTTTATCCCAAGTGAGACAAAGCCATTTGACAGTTTTGAGCAGAGCAGTGCCCTCCTGACTTAGATTTTAACAGTATCACTCTGGAGACAGAGCTGAGCTTAGTGTGAAGTGGGCACGAGCTGAAGCAGGGAAGCAAATTTCTCTACATTAGTGAGGTTCTGTGAGGGCACAAGATGAAAAGGCACAGTTCCTGCTCTCAGAGCAGCTTGTCCTTCATAGAAGGTGTGAGGGTCACAGGGACAGGTGACTTTCACCTTCACACTGTACACCCCAGAGGGAAGAAAGGGCTGAACTTGCAATGCAAGCTTCTGGGTTAGACATAGGAGGGAGGGTGAGAAAAGCAGTTTTGTTAAGTGTGTATTAGGTGCTCAACACTGTTCATACCAATACAATTTAATTTAAATGATCTCACCAGCTTGTGAGATATTCTCTCTTTTTCTAGACAAGGCCCCTGGGGCTCACAGTAGTCAGAGAGCTTGACTGAGCTCATGCAGACAGGCAGGGCTTTGGTATCCAAAGAGTCAGCCTGCTTGAAAAGCCCTGCAAGTGCCTCTGGGCCCGATGCCTCACCCTGTGCACCCGCTCCCTCACCCCCATCTCTGAGAAGACCCAGGTCCCTCTGGGTCCTCAGAAGTATCTTGGTTCTCTCCATTCCTTCTTTTGAGGAAGCTCTCTAGTCCTTGAGTGACTGAGTCGAGCTTCCCCTACTTTGGAGCCTTGCACAAGCTGTCCTCTACCTGAACACTCCTCTCCAATCTTCTTTCATTGGCAAACTCCAGTCTCCTTTTAAGTCTCAGATACCAGGTTATCTCCCTGGTCCCTGGGTGAGGTCAGCCTCCTGATCACATGCCCTATATACACTCAGGATTTTTCCTTAATGCCCATCCTGGAGCAAAGATGGGAATGAGAGAGGGAGGGAGAGATGCCCGTGGAAGAAGCAGTAGGACCTGAGGCGTCAGGGTCATGGAAGGTTGGGGAGAGGCTGCTACTACAGCAGAGGGATGACTGGGGCTCAGGACAAGTGGACCTGGCTAGGGTCATGTGTGCAGTGAGCTGTGGGCCGTGCCTGGACCTTGTTCCCTGGCTGCAAGACAGTAAGATGTCATTGATAGCTGCTGTCCCCTTCTTGTCTTCCCCTGCATTCACTAGAGAGCAGAGGGAGAATGGAAGGAAAGCAGTACCCTGAGAGAGTGAGATATTGGTTCCCAAGCTCACAGTGGGGCACGGACGTGGACAGAGACACTGGCACCATCTCCCTGCTGTACATCTCCCATGAAGCCACAGCCCTTCCTCACACGCAGGGCCCAGCGCCAAGGACTTCTTTTTATCCTCCTTGCTCACACTCCTCCCAGCAGCTGGAGAAATGGAAGAACCCCTCACCCCCACAGCCTGGGGTCCGTCCTCACTTTCTCCACTGCAGTGGCAAGGGGACTGGCTTTTCCTGTCCCTCATTTACTTTTGCACTCACTCCTCCATGGGTGTCCCACAGCTCCCAGCTCTCCTGTGGGATTGGCAGACATGTGGCATCAGAGGAGCGAGGCTGAGTATTACTGGGGTCTGGTGAGGCTGCATAGCAGCAACGGTGGGTGATGATGACAGTGAGTGACTTTGAAGTAGTCAGGGATGCTCCACCTCTCCTCTGGGGTTTCACACCTCCAAACAGCCTTGATGGTGGAATGTGACCCCGGTTCCATGGCTTAAGAGAAGTAAGACCTCAGGACAAATGAAATCAGGGAGCAAGCTCAGAAGAAGTGCCTATGAGATTCTGAGTTTTGAAGATGCCTGTCTGCTCTCACTTAATCCTAGGAAGTGAGGGTGTCTTGGAGACCAGAGCAGGGTGATGATGGTTGGAGGTAATGAGGAAGGACAATGTTGGGGGAAGGCAATTTTTCCTGGCCTGGTCTCATCCACTTTGGTTTTGCTTTCACTTTGTCTGGGAGAAGATTTAGTCTAACACTGTGCTTATTATTTGTCTTTCCTCATCATCCAGCCACCCGAGCTAATTCCAGTTGGTGCTGGCTTCTTGCAGCAAGGCCTGTGAGTGGCACAGAGGAAAGGACACAGGCTAGGGGCTAGGAGGCTGGACTTTGAGCTGAAAAGCTGTGTGATCTTACATCCTCACTGTATCTCTGGTCTCTATGTTTGTGGAGCTAGATTTGACCAGAGGACCTCAGGCCCCTAGGTGGACTGTGGCAGGTCAATGTGGCAGGTGGATGTGGCCAGACCCTTTGGTAACTCTGGGTTCCCTGGGAGTCAAGGCCTCTGGCTGCCACTAGGCTGCAAACATCTGATGCTGTCTCATGTTGGGAAACTCTAGGCTGGCCTCCCCTTGCCTGGCTCAACCCAACCCCTGGGGAACCTCAGTAAGGCCTTGGCTCCCATCCTTTCTCACTCCTTGATGGAATGCCCCTCCAATAGAGTGGTGCCCTCCATGAATCTCAGCTTTTCTGGGGCTGGGAACACTTTATTTAACAGACATGAGGCTGCTGATCCCTGCCTCTTTCTTATTGAACCCCTGTCCAGAAATTAGTGTGGAAACAGGTGGAAACATCAGTTTGAAGAAGGACACTTCTCTCCTAGACTGGATATCCCTATATGGTGGTGGTGGTGGTGGGGATGGGCTCCCTTGGGGGAAACAGGCTGGAAGGGATGCAGTGTGTTTAGTCACCCGGTGGTTGATAGTAGGATAGAGTGCCAGGGCTAGAAGATGGTGCAGTTCTGGCTTAGGTTGAACTCATTCTAAGCAACTCTCCCTCTCTCTGGGCCTCAGCCTCCCTGTCCATATCATGAGGGATTGGATGATGTCAGTATTCTCAAGTGATGGTTCATGGGCACCTGTGTCAGAGCTTGTGAAAAATGTAGAGGACCAGCTTCTTGGGCCAAGATAGTGAAGTAGGTAAATGCTGTGCTTGCCTTCTCTCATGATCACATTTCAACTATACTACAGAATATCCATCATTGAGAGTCATCTGAAGTCTAGATGAGCAGAAGTCCTATGATATATAGAAGAAGCCACGCCAAGATGGTGGGAGGGATGGAGATGCAGAATGGGTTGTTTCATACCCACATGTGGTGGTTAAAAATCAGGAGGGATATCTCAGCTTTGGAGGTCACCCTGAAGAGCAACGTGTCCCATCCCCACAGCAGGCTCCCTATCCCAGGGTTCCAGTGCTGGGAAGAGAAGTCTTCACAACTTCTGGCTGTGAAAACCAGCATAGATTGTGGCTGAGTGAGATGGAAGGCAGCTGGAGTCCCAGGCATTTCTCGTATACGGCCTGCATATGCACTTACTCACTGATGGACTGACTCACTTGCTCTGAGCTTCAGTGCTGGGGCAGCAGATCTAAAGGTGCCAGGGATATATGGGGAGGAACTGGATTGTCTGGCTTCTGGGTGAAGGCAGGTGGCAGCTTTCTCCCAGACAGAAGGGCTTGCAGCAGCGATAGTTCCTTTGTTGAGTCCTTCTCACACCCTGTGGAGACACAGGTGGCCACAGTACCTGAGTCTCCATCAACCTGGCTAACACTGCTTGCTTACTCAGCCCTGGTGATTCCCTGAGACCCCACCCCACTTAACTTGTGTGCCCACCCAAACCATTTCCAATGTTTTTTTTTTTTTTGCATGCAAATGGCCTGCCATAGCTGATCCTGCAGTTTTCTAAAATCTCTCAAAGGTTCACCAACCCCAAACAAGAAGCATCTGGCCTTGATGTGCCCTGAACCACTTACTAAACAGTCCCAAGCCTGTCACTAGCAGCAGCCAGCCTCAGTTTGCAGCTTAGCTTCTCCCAAGCAGCTCCAAGCCCAGCACAAGTGGCATCCATCTGCAGATCACTTTGTAACTCATACCAAGTGGCCCCAGGCAAGGCACAGGTAGTGGCTGACCTTGGCCTACAATGGAGCCCCTCCCAAGAGGTGCCAGAACCAACACACCTGGTGGCCTACTTCAGACTGCACACTCAAAGGGCAGACTGGGAAGGCACCAGACCCCTGCTAAAGTGAATTCTGCTCCATAGGGTGAGTTCTGGCACAACAGTCCCTCCACTGTAGTCACAGCCAGTTCTCACAACTGATCAGCCCAAGGAACAATTGCTCCTATTGATGTGCAAATAACAACCAAGGCTCAACTACAATAGGAGGGCACATACAACCCACACAAGGAACACATCTGGAGTACCTGGCTCAGGTGACTAGGAAGACTGTGCCACTGAACTCCACAACACACATACTATATAAGGCCACCCTACTAAAACCAGGAGGCATAGCAGCCCTATCCAATACATAGAAACAAATACAGGGAGGCAGCCAAAATGGGGAGACAAAGAAATATGTCCAAAATTGAAAGAATAGAACAAAGCCCCAGAAAAAGAACTAAATAAAATGGAGACAAACAATCTACTAGATGCAGAGTTCCAAACACTGATTATAAGGATGCTCACTGATGTCTTCAACAAAGAGATAAGAAACATAAAAATAGAGATAGAAACATGAAAAACAACCAGTCAGGAATAAAGACTACAATAACTGAAATCAAGAAAACTTCAACAGAGAGATAGCAAGCATAAAAAAAGGACATAGAAACCGTAAAAAAAGGACTAATCAGAAATTAAGAATACTATAACTGAAATTCAGAATGCAATAGAAGGAATCACCAGCAGTCTAGATGGAGCAGAGGACTGAATCAGTGAACTGGAAGACAAGGTAGCAGAAACAACCAGTCAGAACAGCAAAAAGAAAAAAGAATTCAAAAGAATGAGGATAGTTTAAAGAGCCCCTGGGACAACATCAAGCATAACAATATTCACATCATAGGGGTACCAGAAGGAGAAGAGAGAGAGCAAAGAATTGAAAACCTATTTGAAGAAACAATAATGAAAAACTTCCCTAACCTGGTAAAGAAAATAGACACATAAGCCCAGGAAGCACAGAGTCTCCCAAACAAGATGAATCTAAAGAGGCTCACACCAAGACACACCACAATTAAAATGCCAAAGCTTAAAGATAGAGAAAGAATCTTATAAGCAGTAAGAGAAAAGCAGTTAGTTACCTATAAGGGAACTCCCATAAGACCGTCAGCTAATTTCTCAACAGAAACTTTGCAGGCCAGAAGGGATTGGCATGAAATATTCAAAGTGATGAAAAGCAAGGACCTACAACCAAGATTATCTAGCAAAGCTATCATTTAGAATCAAAGGAGAGATAAAGAGCTTCCCAGACAAGAAAACGTTAAAGGTGTTTATCATCACCAAACTAGTATTACAAGAAATGTTAAAGGGACTTCTTTAAGCAGAAAAAGGAAAAAAAGATAAAAAAATATGAACACTAAAATGGCAGTAACTTCTTATCTATCAATAATTACTTTAAATGTAAATGGATTTAATGCTCCAATCAATAGACATAGGGTGGATGAATGGATAAGAAAACAGAACCCTTACATATGCTGCCTACAAGAGACTCACTTCAGATCACAAGACACACACAAACTGAAAGTAAAGGAATGGAAAAAGATATTTCATGAAAATGAAAACAAAAAGAAAAAACTGGGGTAGCAATACTTATACCAGACAAAACAGACTTAAAGTCAAATGCGATAATAAGAGACAAAGAAAGGCCCAGTAATCCCAGTTCTGGGTATTTATTGGAAGAAACTGAAAACACTACTTTGAAGGGACATTATGTTCGTTACATATTTACAATAGCCAAGATATGGAGGCAACTTGGGTGTCCATCAGTGGATGAATGGATAAAGAGGAGGAAGTACATATATACAATGGAATATTCCTCACCCTTAAAAAGAATGAAATCTTGCCATCTTCAGCTCCCCGGATGGACCTAGAGAGTATTGTGTTGAATGGAGTTAAGTCAGACAGAGAAAGACAGATGTCATATGACATCACTTATATGTGGAATCCATAGAACAGGGTAAATGAATTATCAAAACAGAAACAAGTTCATAGATACAGAAAGCATTTTGATGGTTGCTGGCTTGGTGGAGTTGGGGGGATGAGTGAAGTGGGGAGGGAATTAAGAAGTACAAATTAGTAGTTATAAAATAGTTATGAGAATATAGAGTATACCATAGGGATATAGTCACTAATATTGTGATAACTACGTATGGTGTCAGATGGGTACTGGATTTATCAGGGTGATCACTTCATAAGTTATAGAAATGTCTAATTACTGTGTTGTACACCTGAAAGAAATATAATTTTGTATGTCAAATGTCAACTGTAATTGAAAATAAAACATTATTTAAAAAATACAGTTCATTGCAGTGCTGTTCATGGTGGCCAACTGATGGAAACAACCAAAGTGCCCTGCGACAGATGACTGGATAAAGAAGCTGTGGTACATACACAATGGAATATTCCTCAGCTGTAAGAAAAGATGAAATATTGCCACTTGCAACAAAATGGATGGACCTGGAGATCATCATGCTTAGTGAAATAAGCCAGACAGAAAAAACTAGCTTCACTCATATGCAGAATATAAAACTGAAAGCAACAAGAGAACAAAAACTCATGGACACAGTCAATTATTTAGTGGTTACCTGAGGATTAGCAGGGAGGGGAGTGGAAGAAGTGGGAGGAGGAGTCAAATACAGGTAACCCCCACATAACATGGTACCTCTATAACGTGGTTTGAGAACTGGGGAAACCCTCATACAACATGGCATCCTAGGATACGGTTTCAAAACTAGAGAAATCCCTGAACAACATGGAACGTAATAAGTTTTTAAGAGCAAAAGATACCTACCTCATTTGAAATTTTTTGTTTGAGTGTGGATATCGTATCAGAAAGGCCTAGACTTAGCCAAACAGTTAGAGCTGTGTTTCTTAAATGAAGATCCTTCCACTGAAAGAAGCACAAAATTTAAGAGAGAACTTCACAAGTGCTTAGCACCATATAACAAAATTTATAAAGATTTCTCAGCTAAAAGCAAGCAATCTAAAATAACATTTTTTTTTTTGCAAAAAGTACAGAATAGAAGTCAAGATTATGTTGAAGAAAGTTCACAGGATGAAGATACCTTCTCAAAAAGAAAATACTCTCGGTTAATGGTGCTTAGTAATGATGATGAAGAAAACATTATTGAATACACATTAATATGTTATACTTTTGGTAAAAATTGCTTTAATAAAGATATTTCTCTTAATTATAAAAATATGATAGTATGTTTTTTTAATTTTTGGAAGCTAACTCCCTTTTTTGTACTAGTTCTTTGTTTCCTATAACATGGATTTGTATAACACGGCATTTTTAGGAACCTAACAGTTGTGTTATACGGGTGTTACCTGTATATGGTGATGGGAAGAGAACTGACTCTGGGTGGTGAACACATAACACAACATACAGATAATGCACTGTAGAACTGTGCACCTGGGACCTATATAATTTTTGCTAACCAATGTCACTCCAATAAATTTAACAATAAAAAATATACAGAGGACCAGTCCCCCCTGTGGACCTCCAGCACCAAAGCTCCTCAGCAAGAGCCCGGGGCTCTGTATTTTAATAGATTCCCTCAGATGACACTGATGCATGTGGAGTCTGGCCATGGCTGGAGCAGAGGACTCCTAAGGGCCCTCTGGCATTAGAGTTATCCTGGCCCGTCTCCCTCTTACTTTGGTGCATGATTGAGTGTTTGGTGCTGTGTGCAAATGTTACGTCACGTGAAGTCCTATAGAAAAATCTAGGGAGGTGTAACCCACAGGAAGGAACACTTGGAAGAAAGCAGGAGATGCTGTGGGGGAGAGGAACTGGCCCAGTTGTGTGGGACCCTGGAGGCAGATCTAGGACTGTGGGTGAATGTTGAAGGAAGGAAGTGCTTTCTAACAATCACCGCTCCATAGATCGCTTCCAGTGGTGGTGAGTGTCCCATTAGTGGGGAGTGTAGGCTGATGTGCTCTCTCTGGAGGAGGGAGAAGGAGAGCCTGCAGCAGCAGGTGGATTTGAAGACATCTATGAAGGTCCCTTCCTAGCCAGAGTTCCTAGGATTCCATGAAAGTCAGGCAGCTTTGTGTGCCTAGGGTGTAAAGCAGTGTGTACATGCCCGTGCACACATGTGCTCACACACATACTGAGAGACACTTGTGTGTGCAAACCTTCAGACACACCTGCATATGCTTACATGACACACAGGCATGTTCCCATGTGCAGTAAGTATACACAGGCACTCAAGTACTGATACATGAATAAACACACATGGACACACACACATCTGTTCCAGCCTCTTTCTTCTGGCTCTTCCCCTTCCCACCAGAACCCGGCCTCCTCGTGCAGCTTTTAGACTGGTCTCTGGATTCAGAGCCTTGTTTAATCTCCCTTAGCGCTATTTCCAGCATCGAATTAAAAGTGTGACCACAAGTTAATTATTCTAATTCAATTTGGCCCTAATGTGCTGCATGTGGTGATGGAAGGCCCAGGCGGAGGTGAGGCTGAGCGTGGGCAGGATGAGGAGACCTTAGGATTTAATCTGTCTTAATGACTGTTATAGGAAAATGCCCCAAAGACTTGTTTCTCTGCTTCCCTGGCACTCCCTCAGGCCCAGTCTCCTGGTTTCCTAGAAATCTCAGAGTGCTTTTGGGAACTTCGCTCTGGGAAATAGTTGAGGAGATAGCAGGCCTCTCTCTGGAGGCCAGAGCAGAGGTGGAAGGGTGCGCTTGTTTGTGCGTGCATGTGTGTGTGTGCACTGATGGCGCATGCAGACCAGACTATCTTGTCAAAAAACCTCTGGAGGTCCTCTCACAAGAATAAGCTATTAAAGTCTTTGCTGACCTTCCTCCATGGACAAAGCCGAGAGAAATGAAGAGTACTGCCTTTGCTGGGCATTTCGCAGCAGCCAGCCCTCCTCCCCTCAAATTGCTGTTCAGATCAGTCTCTTGCTTGTGTCTTCACTCTCCCCTCTGACTTGCCTGTTCATTCCCCACCCTCTCCCACTTAGAAATGCAGGTTTTAAGGGATGAAATCCTGCTTTCTCTGGTAACCAGGTCTTTCCCAAACACCGATTCTAGTCCCCACATTTGACCATGGGGGCTCAGGCTGGGTGCAGGGGCTGGGAGGAGCGGGGGTGGAGTCTGAAGGCAAAATTAGGATTTATGCCTCGAGGGTTTCCTAGCTCCTGGGAGAGTCAAACCTGGTTTTGGGGAGCTCCCGGGCTGGTGGAGGAGGCAGTATCTTAGATGGGAAAGACAGAGCATGAGATCCCAGTTAAGGTCTCTAAGAGGCATCAAAATACGAAGCTAATGTCAAGACACTAGCTGATCTTCCAGTAGCTTCTATAGCATTCCCCCCAGGGATAGGGGCAGATAGCTCCTAAGGTTTCCCTTCTGTCCACATCTTTCTGTGTGTTGAGCTGTGATCAGCATCCCTGTAACTTTCCTCCTGTTGGGCCTACAGCTTCGCTCTGAGGTCACACAGGACAACTTTGCCGGGGACAGTGCATTAAGTATTTGAGAGTAATGTGTAATGTTCTCCACTGGACCGTCTCTTGTCCAGGGCGATGGCTCCTCACCAGTCCCCCACATGATGGGGTTGTGAGTCCATCTGTGTTAGTCGGCATGGGCTAACTGCTGTAACATACCAGGCCCAAGTCTCAGTGGCTTCACTCACATAGCAGACTTCTCACATGTGGAACTGATGGACCAGTGCACGTAGTCAGCAGGCGGCCCTCAGTGCAATAACTCCCCGTGCCAGTTTCCTTGTAGCTTGGGCTCTGCCATCCTGTAGGACTTTCGAGTCCTCTCCATTTAGCCAGTGAGTAGGTCATGTCTGGAAGGGAAGCAGGTCATCCTTGCTCACACTCCATTGGCCAGAACTCAGTCACAGCTGCCCCTAGCCTCAAGGGAGGCTGGGCAATGTGCTCTGGTCATGTGTCCAAGAGGAAATGGGAGGTGGTTTGGTGAATGAGCCAGTCCTTACCATACCATCCTTAGGTCACCCTTCTTGAAACACGTTCCAGCTTGTCCATGCTCTTCTTAAGTGTGACATGCAGACATTAAAAGATAAAGAAAGGAAGGAAGGAAGGAAGAAAAAAGTGAGCTAGGTGTGGCCTGACCAGGTAGTAACGAGAGCTCACAGTTCCCGAGCACCTAGTATGTTCTAAATGATGATGTGCTAGAATGGGCTCAAATCCTGAAAGTCAGTTTGGCACATCTTTTCCCAGCTCCATTCTCAGTGAGGTCATATTGGTGGATGGAAATGGGCCATGATGCGAGTGTTGAAATCAAACAAATAGGCACATGTTACAAATCAAGGCTCCCCCTCCCTTCTACCTAGTGCCAGCACCCCACTGGCCTTATCTGTCATGTCACAAGAGCCTCACAAAACCCCTATGAGGTAGCCTTTGCTGTTTTTATTTTATAGCTTAGGAAACAGTCCAGGGGACTGGCTGGAGCCACACAGCTCACGCATGACAGAGGTGGGATTGCGGCTGAGCTCCACCTGCTCCAAAGCCTGTGCAGAGGCCAGACATGAACTGCCCTGTTCTGGACACATTCATTTCTAAGTATTTCTTTCAGATGGTTGTTAGGATCAGGAGAGATGGCCCCCAAATCAGCTGATGACCTTGTGGGTGCAATGCCGTGTCTCCTCCTTTGGATTAGCAACTCCTCACGCAATCTCAGACTTTGTTCAGCAAAGTATCTGGTGTACAGTGGGGGTTGCATAAATATCTGTTTCACCAGATCTAGTAGGTCCTGTCCTTGGCGGCGGGGAGGCGGGGAGGCTCCAGTCTGTGTGGGGGAATAGACCTTTCCCTGACACAGCCCCTGATTTGATGATGGAGATAAAGCCCCAACCTGCAAAGGGATAAAGGTCTCCATTCACAGAAGCTCCAATTTGAAGACACGAGGAGCCTTGGCCTCTGTCCTGCGGGAGCTTAGTATTGTCTGAGGAGCCACAGTTCCTCCCCATGAGGAGCTCCTACTGATGGAAAGGGGTTTAGATCTAACTTCCTCACCACTGTGTATTGGTGGCTACAGGAAACTTTGGCTGACAATCAGAGGAGAGAAAGTTGTTAGGTTGTAGGGGACGTTGATGGTATTCTCCACTCTAATAGCCAAGAGCTACTTGAGTCTGTATGTCCCAGCACAGGGAAATGAGGGTAGGTCAGAGGAAATAAATGTTCCACCAAAGAGATGCCTGATGCCTCTCTTCTGTCTCCTGGAGACTGAGAGTTTCTTTTTCCTGCTCACGAGTGCATGTTCTGGATGCTGGGCCAGGGATGGTGGGCCTCCACGCACTGACCACTGGCATCTCTGTTCCCCTGGATAGCGGATGCTGGGGTGCATTCATTAGGAGCACTGATCTGTGGCATGTATTAGGAGGAAAAGATGGGAAATTGAGTTTTGTTCTTAATCCAATTAGGGAAAATACCAGGGATGGCAAGTTTATGTGTGTGTTACTCACCAGTTCATCTAACATTCTGGTTCAGCTCCATCACTTGGGGGAAGCAACAGGTACAAGGACTGAGTTAGCAGCCTGTGGGGCTGATGGATGAATCTGGAAGAAGGGTGAGTGGCACCTGGTGGGGGCCTTTCTGGGGTGAATGAGGGAGAGGTGCCCTGAACTTCACCTTTCATTAGGTGACCCCAACACTGGCCTGCTCACTGGACAGTAGGTTGGTTTCTAGATCCCAATGAACAGAATGGAATTTGGTAGAGAATTTTTAGCCCTTGATGTTGGGTTGGGTTTATGTTTTCTTTTGTCCTCTGCTGTTTTTTCCTTTTCTTTCTCTTCTTCCTTAGGAGTTACAAAGACATGAAGAGTGGAGAGGAGTTCCCTGCAAGGGTTTTAACATAAGTAATACCAGGAGAGGGAGGGAGAAGTCAAGGGCATGGACCATCCCAGTTGGAGGAGAGTTGGGTGGGAGAACACTAGGGGGTGAGATGGGACAAATTGTGAATGACCTTGGATGTCAGACTGAGAAGTCCTTGAAGTCATTGGCTGTGTCTGGTTCATTGTTGCATCTCCGGTACCTAGTACAGTGAACACATGGTAGGTGTTCAACAAACATTTGCTGAGTAAATGAATGACATTGTCCTGTAGACAATACGGAACTTGAACTTCAGCCAACTGAAGATGGTCGAGGGGTAGAGATCCAGGCATTTACTAAGTTCCATCACAACCCTCCCCCCCACCACTCACACACCATTCTCTTCCTCATCCCTCAAGATGCCCTTTCTGGAGAAAGGGAAGTATTTTTAAGATTTAAGACATTTAGAATAATGGAAATGCCCAGAAAGAGTGCTAAAGTCTGGGGATTCTTTCTCTATCCTTGACACATTGAGACTAAATTGGTTACATTTGTTGTTAAAGTTTTACTGTATGCTCTGCCTGAAAGGGGAGCTGATAGTATGGGATGCAGGTGGTCCTTATCCCGTTAGCACTTGCTATGTGACCTCAGGATTGTTACTTACCCTTTCTGTGCCTCATTTTGTTGATCTGAAAATAAACTGAAGGGTCTTTCAAGTTCTAGGATATTATTAAATATGATGAGTCAGTTTTTTCAGTGTTCCCTCCTAACAAACATCTATTGCTCCCTGCTGTTGCTGTTTGCTCCCCTTACCACAAGTGCCCTCCTAGCTCCCCTCCACCAAATCCAAATGAGAGCCCACCTTCCTATGTGTTCTTTATTTTGGAGCCTCTCAGCAAGTCTGTGCTATTTCTCACACAAGTTTCCTTCAAATCCTTCATGAATGAGTGGATTAGCTGTCCAAGTGGACAGTGAGCTCCTCCAGGGCAAGGACCCCAAATTCCAATTCCGCTTTCCCTGTATAACCCATGCCTTGTATGCTTGGCTTTGACTTGGCCCCAGAAGTAGGCAGTTCTGCCTAGGGCAGGCTCACTTGTTCGCACTGTGGAGTCTGGGGACTTGGGCTGGAGCTCTTTATGTGTGTGACCTGTTAATCTTTTCTCCTATTGCAGTCAAAGTCCTCCCTATAATGCTGTTTTCCCCTCAACTGACCCCCTGCTTACTCAGACTTCGCAGTGTGCACATCAGGTTTCTCAGGGATGATTCTGCTGCTTAAAAAGAAAAAGAACAAAACTGTTCTTTCACTTCCAGGGAGTGAGTAGGATTTGCCAGTACCTCCAGCGAGTGGCATGTGGAGTGGGAACAGACTATGGGCATGGCTCACTCTCCCTGACAGGTAAGGAGAAGATCAGTCAGATCCTGTCACCAAATGTCTGTGCCACCCCCTTCTCGACACCTTAATTTCATTCCTGGGAATATGACAGAATTGGATCAGATTTTTTCTAAAGTGCATTTTAAAAATAGTTTTAGCCATCTAGAATTCCATGTTTGTGACTCAGTTTCTTTTGGTCAGAAATATTTATTGAAAACTCCTGGCTCTTTCTCCCCACCTCCATACAATAATGACTTAAAACACAGTTGCAAAGTAATGTATCTCATTACACATGTCATTACATAAGCAATGAGAGGGAATGTTAGCATTAGCATCTTGGTTAAGGCCTGAGCTCTGGAGGCAGGCCTTCCTGGTTAGAATTCAGCTCCACCACTTACTGTGTGACCTTGGGCTAATTCTATAATTGCCTGGATGTCAGTTTTTTCATCTGTAAGAATGGGGTTGGTAATAATACTCATCTTACTGGGCGGGGAGCACATGAGGTTATCTAGGTAAAACTCTTAGCACCAGTTTTGGCACATTGGAAGCACTCAATAAATGTTAGCCATTGTGATTACGATGACTGCTTTGCCATCAATCTCAGTGTTCTCCTGTGCCAAATTCTTCATCTCTGTCATCACTGTTGCCCATCCCTACAGTCCAGGCAACTTAGTGTGGCTCACAATGTGCCCTATGACATGGGCTTTGACTGCATTTTGAGTTCCCAATCTCTCTTTCCTCCCCCAAACCATGAAAACTTTGTTCCAGTAATACTCAACTGCTAAAAATTCTCTGAAATTATGACACTGATTTCCTCTTAATGCCTTTGTGTAAGCAAGTACCTTAGCTAGGAATGCCTGTCCCCATCTTATCTTCAAAACCTAGTCTAGATGCCCTCTTATCTGTGATGATTTCTGTAATCCTTCAAGCAGAGATAACCACTTTCTCTGGGGGAAATGGTGCACCCAGGACACACTGTAATTGGATGGATTCCCCTGGAACTGGCAATACTTGTTTGCTAATCTACCTTCTCTGTCGTGAACTACCTGAGAGTGGAGACAACTTCATTTTCATTTCTGTCCCCAGTGTTTCACACAGTGCCTGAGTTATCTGCTCCCGACCAAGCCCTCTTTCCATCGCACACCGAGCATAGAGCTTGTGCTTAATGAAATTTCCTGAGCTTCATATGAAACACTGAAAATAGGTGTTGAGCATGTCAAGAGCAAGTAACAAGTTGAATGATGTTGCAGGGTGGGGACTCAGGAATAATTTAAGGGTTACTGAGGTGAGTCTTGAGTTGATTTTACAAGGGGTTTGAAGTCTCTTTCATGGGAGCAGGTGCCTTTGGGGGCCTGATATCAGTATCTTTGTCCCCACTTAGAAACAAAGGAACAGGGTATCTGCTAATCTAATCTCTATTACCAATCTGGGTCCTACCACTACCTCTTAGCTCATGCATAAAACCTGAGTATCACCTAGATTGTTCTTTCTTTCTCACTCACATACACTCCCAACACACCAAACCATAGTTTTAACCTCCAAAATATTCCTCCAATACAACCACTTCTATCTACTTCCAATGCCACTACCCTAGTCCAAGCTACCATTATTTTTTGCCTGAATTTTTGCAATAACTTTCTAACTGATATGTCTGCATTCACTCTAGAGCCCCATAGAGATTTAAATTAGGTTAGGGTGTGAGTAGCAGAGACCAAAAATTGCACGGAAAAGTCTGCAGGTGAGCAGTTCAGGGCTAGCATGGTGGCTCTGCTCCATGGCAGTGTCAGGCACTGAAGCTCCCTTTTATTTTAATGCTCTGCCATTTTTACCTTGTCACCTCATGGACCAAGATGGCTGCTTCAGCTCTAGTTATTACCCTTGCAGTCCAGCCAGCAGGGAGGAGGATACTCCCTTTAAGAACACTTCTTGGATAGTCCACCCACCACTTCTGCTCATCTCCCACTGGCCAAACTTGAGTCATATGGCCACACTTCAATGAGAAAGAGACATGAGTTGGGGTCAAGTGCCCATTGAAAAGCCAAAAGGACTGAGGAAGGTGATGGGTGGTGGCAATTAGTGGCTTCTCTGCAAAGCTCTACAACAAATTTATTGTCATTTCACTCGCTTGCTTGAAACCCTTCAATTTCAATTCTCTTAGAGCAAAATTCAAAAGCTTAGCATGGTCTACAAGATCCTTTGTGACCAGATCCTACCTCTTCTGCCTCAAGTCCTTCCCCAAACCCTTTGTGCTCTGACCATCTTCAGGCTTTTTTTTTTTTTTTTTTTTTTTTTTTTTTTTTTTTTTTTTTTTTTTTTTTTTTTTTTTTTTTTTTTTTTTTTTTTTTTTTTTTTTTTTTTTTTTTTTTTTTTTTTTTTTTTTTTTTTTGGTATGTGGGTAGCTCCCTGACTGGGAATCGAACCCAGGCCACAGCACTGACAGCACCAGCGCTGAAGCCTTAAGCCACTACACCATCAGGGAACTCCCCAATTTTTGGGCTTTTGCACATGCTGTTCTTGCTGTCAGGAACATTCTCTTTACCTTTTTTGTTGTTTGTTTGTTGTTGTTGTTCACTTCCTCCTCTTCTTCCCCCTCCTTCCCATTCTTCTTTTGGTTTATTACCATACCCTTCAAACCCAGCTGATTTCAATATAGCTATCATGGACACTTCCAGGCATTTCATTATTGCCCCATCTTAAACCTGGGCTGAATGGCCTTCTCGTTTTTCTGGTGCTAGGCTTTTTCTAAAGCCATGGAAATTACTGAGCCTGTGCACAAGCAGAGCCTGGGAGGCAGGGAAGTTTACATCTTTGGGGGAACCAATGGGGACCAGGAGTCAGTGAACAAATATCTCCACCCTCCATCCTAAGGAAGTAATTCTAAGGTGCATTCCACATGGTTCTATGAAGGGTACCTGGCAGGACCAAGCCCCAGTGGACTACATTGTAACCAGCTCAACCACGTACCATTATTGGTTTTCTCTTTCCTTGTCTCACTATCCCTACCTCCTTATTTTGGTTTCCTGGGATCATTTCCCAAGTAAACGATCTGTACTCAAGGCCTTGTTTCAGGTTCTGATTTTAGGGGAAACCCAAGTATGATAGAGAATACTAGAAGTGGCCCAAGAAAGTATATCCTCCATGTGAGATTCTGGAACATCCCTTATCAGTCAGATGGCAATAGGGACTCCATTGAAGGTGTCTAGTGGGGGTGTAACAACCTCTGATATATTGAAACATCTCATATACTGAGACTCTCACTTAGTGGATTGTGTGAGGCAAAGAACAGACAATGCCAAAACCCTGACCCAGGCATTACTAATAAGGAAGGCAGAACTGCAAAGGAGACTAAATGTGCAATTTTCATAGGTCTCCTAGGCTCGTCAGGTCCCTGATAGAGAAGGAATGGGGCCAAAGAATGAGATGGGGACTTTGGTGGTGCACCTGAGAACACTGAGCTCCCAGGTTCCCCTGAACCCTCATGGCTGGGAACCACAGTCCCTCCATTTGTTAGAGTAGATCAGCATCTCCTTGCCTGAGGATCACTCAGAAACTTCTCCTGAAATGACTGCCTTGCAAGATGATGCTTGTTTGACCTCAAGATTCCACTCCCACCCTCCCACCTGGATCAATAACTAGAGTCAGGACTTAGCCTAGCTCAAGGGAAGAAATATAGTTCCTGTTATGGGAGGAAATAGCTTATTCACTGCAGGAGCTGCAGGGGGACCTGGCTAATATATGATAGTAGGAACTGGTAGGTCTGTATGGGGGTGGAATTTGAGGAGTTACACTTGGAGTGGAGTGTAATATTTGCTGGAAACAGGAGATTTATTAACATGAGCACACTCTCCCACGACTCAGGATTTAATGTTCTGGCAAGAACTCCTGGAGTCCTAATATGCTGCTGAGGTGCCTCCTTGAAGATGTTAGAAGGGCCTTGGCAGAGCGTTTGAGGAATGTGTCAGAAGGCTCAGAGAAGTGGGTGTATTAGAGTAGATTTTTACATGAAACCAGAAAACCTACCACCTAAATCTGTGTACTCTGGGAAAGCCAATATGACATTCAACATTAAACTGATAAGAATTGCCCTAGTGAAGGAGGCTCTAACATCACTGAGCAGCTCAGTGGTGGCTGTCCTTGGTAGTCCAGGTCTGACAGTAGGAGATGCAACCATGAAACTCAGTTCCCTTGTGTCAATGGGGATGAGAAAGTTCTGGACTAGCAGAGGTCTGGTGGTAGCATTAATCATCAGCAGCTAGGTAGACATAATTATCATGGAGTGGCCACCAGAGTAACTGTAACCATAGGGTACAGTTCAAGTGGCCACAGGGTAACTTGAAATAGGGAGCTGTGGTGGTGGATGACATATTGTAATGTTCCTAGGGACTAGGTAGCTAGGTGGCCAACTAGGATATTCCATGACTTGTATAAGCAGGAAAAAATAAAAACCTGGTTATCTAATAGCTGATATCAGCCACTGCAACCAAAAATCATGATTCCTCACCTACTTTCCAGATCTCAGTTAGTTCTCAGACCTAGAGCCCATCAACTAGTGGGAAGACTGGGTCTTCTTTTTTCTTTCTTTTTTTTTTTTGAATTCATAATTTTTTTCTCATCTGTTTTTCTTTTTCAATTACAGTTGACTCACAATATTATATTGGTTTCAGGTGCACAGCATAGTGATGAGACATTTATATAACTTCTGTCTTTGATATCATATATAGTTATTATAATAACTATATATGTTATTGACTACGGGTCCTATGCACTTTACATCCCTGTGACTATTTTGTGACCATGAATTTGTACTTCTTGATTTCTTTCCCCCTTTCACCCACCCCTTTCACCCTCCTCCCATCCCCCCAACAAATCTAGTACCCATCTGATGCCACCCATATTTATTGCAACATTATTGATTACATTCCTATGTCATACCCTATATCCCCATAAATATTACTGCCACCAGACTGAACTCTCCAATCTCTTCCCTTTGTCTCATGCCTCCCCCAACCTTCTTCCCATCTGGCAACTAACTAAATGTTTCCTATATCTATTAATATGAATCAGTTTCTGTTCCACCTGTTTATTTTCTTCTTTGCATTTCACCTATAAGCAAGGTCAACTTGCATCTGTCTTCCTCTGCCCGACACTCCACTCAGTGTCATATCTTTTGATTGGAGGTTTTTTTTTTTTTTTTTTTAATTCATTTTTATTGTTAGACTTATTGGGGTGACATCTGTTAGCAAGGATTACATAGGTTTCAGGCATACAATTCCACAGTGCATTGTCAACTTGATGCATAATAAGTTCACCACCTAATGTGACCCCTCTTTCCATCCCCTTATATTTAGCTTCCCTCCCTCCTCTCCCACCCCCTCCC
>PVJL010010524.1:23816-48875 GCA_004026885.1 Lyroderma lyra | reverse complement strand
CCCACATGGTCCCCTCTTTTACTTGTTTAATATTGCGTTCTGTCTGCTCTCGGCTGCATTTATCCGTAAACTTGGACATGGCTGGTTAGTAGGGAGGAGAGTGAAAGTCATTTAACATGTGCCCATTTCCACCCCCTAGAGAAACATATATTCTACTTGACAGAAAGCTTGCTGCCAGTACCTGATCACCAAATCCATTTTCTTAATTTGACCCCATTGTTTTTACCGTTTGTTCTCCACATCCATATCCTGTTGCATTTATTTTAAATTTATTTGATCTTATCTTTTTTGATTTATTAAACTGAAAAGCACTCCAAATTCCACTATAGTATAGAAGTGTGTAAATGTAAAAGTTAAAATTCTCCCCAGCCTGTGCAGTCACTCAGATGAAATGTCTCTGTTCTGTTGTGGTGTGTTGTTTCATCGAAACAACGTTACATTGTTTCCAGCACACCCCATTTTGTTTTAACCACTGCATTATAATCCATTCTGCGTCTGTTTTGTCCCACCTACTTCAGTGCTTTGCTGTCATGGAAGGGAGTGCCTGTTCTGGTGGCATCCTGGTTTACACCCAGAGCTTGATGCACTCATATAGTCTCTGCAGAAATGATTCCTGAGACTGTTGGGTGCACTTGGAAAGTCTGTATAGATTTTGACAAGTCATTCTCCAAAAATGTTGAACGAATTTACGCTCTCATCAGCAACTATGCATGTGCCCTCCTGTCCCACTTTGATGCCAATATTACCAATTCCCCCCACCCTCTGCCTGGACTGGTTTGGCCTCATTGCTCAGCCGGTGATTTGCTTTCCTGTGATAGAATTGTCGAAAAGGAAAAGAAATGTTTTTCCTCTACCCTTGTGAGTTCTGAGCTGAGACCCTTGTTATGAAAAACATAATGAGAGAAAAACAAATAAAAGTTTATTAACATGTATATGTGTGTGGGAGATACCCTGGGGAAAATGATACCCCTCCCCCCCCACACACACAGCAGCTTAGAATTCATACTTAATTACGTTCTTAATAGGGATAGAGAAGAGGAGATGTAGGCCTCTTAGGGGAGACTACATGATTTCTAGGAAAGAAAAAGGGGCCCTTAGAACAAGTGGGACGTGTGACAGTTTGTGACAGGTGGTCTGGGTGTGGTGTTGACTTGCAGTTTCATCTCCTGTGATGAGTCACTGTTTCCTGGTTTTCCATGGAGGGGAATCTATGATATTTGAGTTCCTTTTGGAGGATCTGTCTTTAAGCAGATAAGGGGAGTTCAGAGAAAGCCTTTCCATGCATTTGCTGTTCTCCAGGTACCTAAGGCTCAAAATAATCAGTATACAAAAGTCATATATTTGAGGGTGAACTCTTCTGCTCCCTTTCAGAATAAACCCAACAACGCTTGTTTCCTATTTTAGATGATTTCCCACAGGAGCATCATTCCCTGGAGACGATATTTAGCCCAGACCTTCCTGGGAGTTACCATCCCACGCACTGTGCTTGTAGTAAGGTGTGGGATGAATCATGAAATTAACCAGGGTCAGTTTTCTTCACCCGGCGGAATGGGAGCTAAAGTCGTGATAGTTTCCCCCCCCTAAACTGTATACATTTCCAGACAGAACACTGCTAGACACATTTATAAAATGTATAACAATAAGATAACTGTTACCAGTAACTGGCAGTCAAACAAATCCACCACAGTTACTAACACCCACCACAGGAGCAAAATAAATTTGTTTTTCTTCCTTTTTTCCCAGATGAATAGAAGCCTCAGATTCATTTCACCAGAATAGAATGAAAAAAGATTTCAAGCCAGCAGCTGTCAATAAACTGTTTTTTCCCCATAAAAACAATATAACATCAAAAAATATAGTGAAAACAGGAGGCAGCGGGGGTGGGGGGGACCTAACTACTTATTTTCATTTTTACATATGTCCTTCTAATTTTTGTCCATCTGTCAGTATTTTTATGTGGTTAAAATTCTTTTAGGAATATAATTTTGCATCCTTTCTTTTCCACTTTAAACATGACATTTTGTTAGGTATTTTAAGTCATCATTTTAGCCTTTGCGGTCATGGTGTGTAGGTTCAGGTAAAGGTGGTGGTGGCCGCTCCAGTAAAGACGTATGCCACTCTACATGTCCTTTTACTGGCCTAGGCTTGCTCTTTCTGGGCACACCAAAGCTGTGCAGTGTCTGAGAACATGAGCCAGGGATTGCTCTTTCTGGGCACACCAGAGCCATACAAAGTGTCTGAAAATGGGAGCCAGGTAGGGAAAAGGCCAGAAATCATGGATGGTGGGGTCAGCACTCAGTTGCAGGAATTCCACTCAGGGATTTGTTGTTTGACACAGCACAAAGCTCTGGTGACTCAAGGTGAAGGCAGCTGGCAGCCTGAAATGGTGAATTTAGTGTGTCTGGTCCAGGGTGAGAGACAGACAGGCGGGTGGGGAAAGATGAACAAGCAGCTACCTCCACTAGCATCGCTGCCTGTGCATCGAGTTGGGCCTAAAGAGCAAAACTTAACCTTCTCAAATTCAGACTACATTTCAAGTCATTCTTTGTGTGTCCTTAGTTGCTAATTTTGCTTCTCCCCTCCTCCTTACTTCCTTCCTCCCTTGTATCTTCCGTGGTACCTTCAAATGCCTAATTGGCAGTGATTTTTTTTTTAACTTAAACTCATAATCGAAAAGGGACTGGAGCAGATCAAAGTGGCGGAAGGAGAATTTGCAGTTTGAAAAAGCATGTTCATAAAACTGAAAGCAACAAAGAAACTTGTGGACACAGTCAATACCTCAGTGGCTACCTGAGGGTAAGGGGGAGGGGAAGTCAAACACGTGGTGATGGAAGGAGAGCTGACACTGGGGGGTGAGCACAAATGCAACACGTGACGATGCACTGTAGAATTATTCGCCTGGAACCTATGGAATTTTTACTAACCAATGTCACCCCAATAAATTTAATAAAAATAGGGGGAAAAAAGGAAAAAGCATGTTCAGTTACCTTTTCTTTGTTCCTGTTGGAATACTTAATTACTTCGTAATTGTAAATAACATGGATGGAAGGCATGAGAATTTTATGTTTAAAAGAGGATACTGGGAGTTCCCTGGTGGTGTAGTGGTTTAAGGCTTCAGCGCTGGCGCTGTCAGCACTGCGGCCTGGGTTCGATTCCCAGCCAGGGAGCTACCCACATACCAAAAAGCAAAATAAAATAGAATAAAATAAAATAATAAAATAAAAAAAAAATAAAAGAGGATACTGACTTAACTAAAGTTTTAGAAACAGTACCCTAGAACAAGTGTTTGTACTTCATAGTTATATTTTATGCTAAATTTCTATGTTTTGAAGAAGACTGTGTCTCCTTTTAAAATTTTAATTGCTTTTGAGATACAATTGACATACTATGTTTATAGTGTACAATATGGTTTGTTTTGCCATGAAACCATCACCACAATCAAGACAGCGAACACGTCCATCATCCCTGAAAGTTTCTTCATACCTCCTTGTAATCCTCTGTTCTCTTCCTCTTCCTCCCCTCCAGGCAACCACTGACCTGCTTCCTCTCACTATAGATTAATTTACATTTTCTTAAGTTTTGTATAAATGGAATTACAGAGTATGTACTCCTTTTATTTTTTATTTTTTAGGGAGTCTGGTGTTTTTTAGTGAGCATGGCTATGTAGATTCATTTATGTGGTTGTTAGTATCACTAGTTTATTGTCCCGTTATTGCTGAAGGGCATTCCAGTGTATGGATATACCACAACTCGATTATCCATTCACCTGTTAAGGTTTTGGCTTGTTTCCAAATTTGTTGTTTCTGATTATTACAGATAAAGCTAATGTGCATAAATCCTTATATGGATGATGTTTCCTTTTCCCTTAGGTAAATGTACCTAAGATCAGAAAGGCTAGATCATATAGTAACTGTATGTTTAACTAAAAAAAACTTGCCACTCTGTTTTCCAAAGTTGTTGTACCATATTACATTGCCAACAGCAGTGTATAAGAGTCCCAGCTCCGTGTCTTTAATCTTAGACATTTTAGTAGATGTGTACTGATAGCTCATAGTGGTTTTATTTGTAGTTCCCTAATGATTTATAATATTGAGCATCTTTTCATGTATTTACTTGCCATCCACATGTGAAGTGTCTGTTCAGACCTTTTGCTCTTTTTTGGGGGGGTTATTTTATACGATTATTGAGTTGTGAGAGTTTTTAAATATATTTTGGATAGAACTTTAATTTTCTAATATTATATTGTTATTCTTGGCTTGTTTTTTCATTCTCTTAACAGTTTCTTTCAAAGAGCAAAAGTACATAATTTTCATGAATTCAAAAGTGCTATTGATACATCCCATGGTCACAAAGATTTTCTTCTGTGTTTTCTTCTAGAAATTTTAGAGCTTTGGGTTTTATATTTAGGTCTCTGGTCTATTTTTAGTTAATTTTTATTGTGTTGCCAGGGATAGATCACAGTTCTTTATATAACTATCCAATTTTTCCAGCACAATTTATGGCAAAGAAAAGGCTACAGGAAAAGCCTATTTATTTCTCTCCTGGATTTCTTTTGCAATTTTATTGAAAATCAGTTGACCACGTATGTATAAGTGTTACTGAAATGTTCCATCTTGATGAAACTGTCTCCATAATATCGTCTTGATGACTATAACTTCTTAAGTCTTAAAGTCAAATTTGGTAAGTTCTTCAGCTATTTTCTTTCTGTTTTTTTACAGTTATCACAAACATAACAAAATTTTATTGTAGAGAACTTTTTTTTTCCAAGTTGATTGGCTGGTCTAGATCCTTTACCTTCCCATATAAGTTTTAGAATCTACTTGTTAGTTTCTACTGAAAGCTTGCTGAGGATTTGAATGGGATTCGATCAATTTGGAGATAATTGGCATTTCTAGTAATCTTGAGTCTTCCCATCTATAAACATAGTACATTTCTACCTTTATTTAGATCTTTAATTTTTCTCAACAGTGTTTCATAGTTGGAAATTTACAGTCTTGCACATCTTTTGGCAGCTTCATAACTATATAATATTTTATACTATTAAAATGATATTTTTATTTAAAATTCCATTTTTTCATTGCTGGCATATAAAAATAGAATTGATTTTTATATATCGCTCTTGTATCTTGCAAGTTAAAATTAGCTTATTCTAGTAGCTTTTTTGTAGATTCCATAGATTTTCTATATAAATGATTATATTATCTCTGGATAGATAGTTTTTCTTCCTCCTTTCCTTCATGTAGTTTTTAAATTTCTTTTTCTTGCTCTGTCGAACTGGTTAGAACTTTCAGTACAATATTGGGTACAAGTGGACATCTCTGTCTTGTTCTTAACTTAGGGAAAAGTGTTCAGTCTTTCACCATTAAGGATGGTGCTAGGTTTAGGGTTTTTTTTTTCCTTTTTTTTTTTTTTTTTTTTTTTTTTTTTGCTTTTTGGTATGTGGGTAGCTCCCTGACTGGGAATCGAACCCAGGCCCCAGCGCTGACAGTGCAAACGCCGAAGCCTTAAGCTACTACACCATCAGGGAACTCTAGCTTTAGGTTTTTTGCAGATATCCTTTATCAGGTTGAGAAGATTTCTTTTTATTCGTAGTTTATTGAATTTCAATTCATAGATTTTTGGTTTTATTAATAAGAATAGATGTTGTATCTTGTTTAATGTTTTTTCTCATCATCTTGTATCACCTTGAACAAAAAACATGTTATTGTCCCTATTATCTGTGTTGCTCTGCATGTATTATGTCTATTTTCTCAGCTATTTTTGAAATATTCTCATCATTAGTTTTAAATAATTTGATTATACTGTGCTTCTTGTATACTTTGGTGCTTAGGGCTCATTAAACTTCTTGTATACCAGTTTATAATTTTCATTAAATTAGGAAAAATTTTGGTCATTATCTTTAAATATATTTTATCCTGCCTCCCCTCTCACTTCACTTCTTTAGGAATTACAATTACATACTTTTGTGGCCACTTGATCACTGGTTGTCACATGACTCACTCATATTCTGTTGACTTTTTTTGTCTTTTCCCCAGTGTTCAGTTTGGAGCATTTCTGTTGTTATATCTTCAAGTTTCCTTTTTCTTCATTGTCTGATTAGTCATTAATCTCATGCAGTGTGTTTTTCATCTCACACATTGTAGATTTTATCTGTAAAGTTTGCTTTTTATCTCTTCCATATCTTTCCTTTTCTACAAAGTCTGTTGTCTTGGTCATTTCTGGGTCAGTTTGCTTTATTGTTTGATTTTTCTTCTCATTATAAGTTGTATTTTCCTCTTTTATATGCCTGGTAATTTTTTTTTTAATTCAATGCCATACATTATGAATTTTTTCTTTCTCAGTTCTGTGTATTTTTGTATTCCAAAAAAATATTTTTCAGCTTGTTTTGTGACACATTCAAATTACTTGAAGCAGTTTTACCCTTTCAGGTGTTGCTTTTAGTCTTTGAAAGGCAGGATACAAACTGTGTTTAGGCTAGAATGAATGGTTTTCCACTATGGAATCAAGCTCTTCCTTAGTACTCACAGGGGGCTGGGGATTTGCACTACTCCCAGCCCGGTGTGAACTCCAGGCATTGTTCCCTTTAATGGTTTGGGTGGTTCCTCCCCCAGCATTGAGTAGGCAGTTTCTTTAACTTGATGCACGAATCAGTACTTAAATTGAATCATTCAGTTAAAATCTTCAGAGTTTCATCTCAATACTGATTTCTTCTCTCTGATGGTGCACTTTGCAAATTCTAGCAGGCTTTGCTTCCCTTGATTTTCAGCTACATATCTAGCTGAGAGAGGTTACTAAGCTCCCGACTGTATTTCCCCTCTCTGCTTGTAACCTGGAAATTGTCTCTAGGTAGTAAAGTAGAGCAAACTTGTTTGTTTCCTATCTCTTGAGAATCCCTGTCCTTCATTGCTTGATATTTAGATGTTTGAGAGCCATTATGTCACATATTTTTCTGATGTTTTAGTTTTTTCAAAAAGGAGGGGAAATTCAGTCACTGGTAGTAGATGTTGGCTGGAAATTCTCATTGTTTTCTCATGCCCCATAGCATTTATCAGGCTGCTAAGTATATAGTCAATATTTTTCAAAGAGTGACTATAGAGAGTCACTTACACAGATCCATATGCAAATAACTGAGGGGGGTGTAAGTAAAATAAAAATATGTAACTTATTGAGAGGATGTGACAGTAAATAAGAAATGTTAGACAGTAGAGCATTTCTGGGATTTCCTGGATTACCCATGCCCTGGCCAGTTACTCAGGGCACCAGTGCATCTGAATTTTACCTTCTTCCAGTATTGCCAAGTAGTAGATTAACCTGAAACTCAGTAACTTATGAAACTCAGTTACGTAATTTATTACCTAACGTGATTGATCTAAGCCAGCAGAAGAGGCATCAGGTTATTAATATCACAAATCCAGATGGTCCCAATAACAGGCTCAGGTTTACATAGTAAACAGAACTCAGATTTGCTCCTTCCTTTGTTTCCTTCCTTTCCTCTTCCCGGGTTCTTACCTGTGCCTCTCTCAGGAAGGGCTTCTGATCTGATCTTCTTTGAGGGACAGATGTCCCACATCAGTTACTGTCGAACTCGTCTATTTTTCACTGTCTTCCTACTTTAAAATTCTGCTCTCTGGCATTCGATTGTTCTTTGCTTATATGCACTTCTCCCAATTATTAGTATTTTGTATTTTATTTTACTAACTTTCAGAATTTTATAAGCTCAGAAACTGAGTCAAGATGTAAAGGAAGACATTCTAAAAATCATCAAAGGCAACTGCCAAGTTATTTTCCAAATGGGACCTTTTGTCTTTCTTTTTTTTTTTTAAGTGTTACACTAGCATTGAGAATGTTTTAATTTCTGCTTTTCAAAATAACTCCAATCAGATTGAAACCTAGGTTCCTATCCTATTAATTCACCAGTGTTTTTGAAGGAGGATCTTTCTGTAGTTCACACAGGCTCATTATCCTTGTGATTCTTTTTTTTTTTTTTTTTATTCCTGCTTCTTCTCCTTGATTTACATTGAGGTAAGAAAAGGCAGTTCTTAGGAGAATGTTAGTGTCTGACTAGAATAATCACAAACTTTGTATAACAAGATTAATTTGAGGTAACATGTAATTAAGACTCAATCTTAAGGAAGGTTAGCTCTTCACAGGAGAGAGTGTTTCCAGCCCTGCCTGAGTCTGTGTGACTTGTGAAATAGCTATTTAAAACTGGAAAATTGAACTGGAAAGTAGGTGACCTAATTTTTTTTCTTTTGCAGTTACAGATGTGCTGAGGGTATCTCATATAAAGTCTTCTAGTGTTTAAGCTGATGACATTTTTGTTAGTTGTCAAGATATTGGAACTTTAAACATCAGGCTAAATGACATGTTTGGTCTTTTTGCTGATTTCATCACCAATTTTGTCTTTATTATAATCCAACACTGGTTTTGGAAGTCACACATTGGGTAAACCAAGTTTAATACTTACAGTCCTGGTAAGAGGGGAGCTGGGGTTAGGGAAGAAGGGAATATAATTTAATTGAAAATCAAACTTCCTTTTGCTTACATTAAGCTATCCACTGTTTATCTCCCCTTGCTTCCTCAAATTAGTTTATATTTCAGGGATCTTCTGTTTTGTAACTCAATACTTTCTTGTAAACATGGCAAGATTAAAGCACAAAGGTATTCCAGACAGAACTAGAAATTACTTTGTGAATTTCTCTTTTTTTTTTGGAGTTAAAACACGAGATCATGTTTAGAATTATGGTCTAGTCCATGTGTTTTTCCCAAGATTTTAAAATAAATGTTACCAACTGAATATGCCATGACATACAATGATGATTTTTTTCCCTTGATCTTTATTAGATCATACAAGGTCCAACAATTAATTTCAAGAACTCATCCTAGAAAAAGTGCTACATACCTCATTGCTGAAGATCACTACGGTCACCTTCAAAGTACTCCCCTTAGGAAGCTGTGCCCTGACACCAGCACCTAGTCCACCCTTCAAAGCAATTTTGGAACTCTTTTTCTGGAACGGCCATCAGAGCTGTCATCGTATCCAAAATATGACAATTAAGTTCGCAAACCTGCCACCATGTGCTTACATTGGCAGCATTATATAAACAACCACCAAGGTTATGACACCTGACTGAGCTGTTTGTACAGTGCTGCCAATGTAAGCGCATGGTGACAAGTTCTGAGACTTCGTTGTCAGATTTTGGGTACAATGACAGCTCTGATGGCCATTCCAGAAAAAGAGTTCCAAAATTGCTTTGAAGGGTGGACTAGGCAGTGACCCTTTTCAACAAGCTCATTCTTATTTTTCCTTCTTCTCAGGCCATTACCTCTTCCTCAAGGCACTCCCTCCTTCAGTTCCTTACCCACGTTCATGACATTCTCAACTGCTGTGGTGTCTGCAGCCTCAGGAAGCTCTGTCCTTACTAATGCCTTTTTGCTTGTGATTCAGGTCACACAGGTTGTACTTACCCTACATTCCATCGCACCCAGCATTGCTCACAATAACTGCGGGTGCATCCGGCAGCATTCTTCTTCCTGGGAGACCATGTTTTTTCCAGTAGGGCATGTCTTTATGTTTCATCCTCTACTTCATAGAATGTAGGTGAGGCTCACTGCTATGTGTATATACAAAATCTATGTCACTATCCCACAAAACTTTGTTTGCTCCCTAAAAATGGTAGGTGGTGGCATGTATGAGGGGTACCAAAAAACCCGGAATTTGTTTATAAAAAGTTGCATATTTATTCTTACATGTTTAAACTTCAGTCACCTTCAAAGTACTCCCCTATCAAGACACTTTTTCCCCTGCTCAAAGCAGTTTTTAAACTCTTCGATTTTGATGCCTTTTAGTGCTTCTGCAGTTTTTTGTTTCATTCACCTCTTCCACACTGGCAAAACGTTTCCCTTCGAGGACTTTTTCATCTGTGGAAACAAAAAACAAGTCACTCGAGGTGAGATCGGTGCATAGGGAGTGTGGGGCATGGTGGTCATGCCATTTTGATCAAAAACTGCTGAACACTCAGGGTGGTGTGGGCAGGTGTGTTGTTGTGCTGCACGTTGTTCCTGTAAATCACCATCACGAAATGGGCAAAGGCATTGCAAGAGTCTCCAAAAAAAAATTAACGGAAGCCAAACACAGCCCCTCACAGCAACGCCAGCGGCTACCCTGATGCAGATGGTTCCTAGGACATTGACGTAACGGGGGAAGCCTGTGCTATTATACAAGGGCCCACTCTTCAGAAGATAATTCTGGTTTTGGGGAGTTCCCCTTTGTATTTGTAGATTACTATATTTTAATTACATTTTGGAGGACAGATTGGGCATTTAGCTTTGACATGTAGCATTTCTCCCACTTAAAGTAATGGGAAATAGGCTCTCGGTTAGCATTTAATGCAGAATCTTGGCTTTTCAGAAATGCATTACTGACCTAAAGCGAGCAATACCTGTGCTAGCCATCACTAACTAAATCGACCCCTACTGCAGCCACCTGGAGGATGCTGTGGAGTGACAGAGAGCTGCCAATGGGAAACAGCAGCCCTGTGGCCAGTCTCCACTTGCAGAAGCATGTACCTGCAGGTTCGAGCTTCTGCCCTGGGGGGTTTCGGAAATCTGACATGTTTTCTCTGCTGGCAAAACCATAATGCTCTGTTTCCACCCGTCACCCCTTACACATGCCTCTCGTTTTACCCTTTCTGATTGGGCAGCCCTTCAGGCCTCAAGGACTGAATTTTGTGTATCCCCCAATTTTAAGGACGGCTCTTCCAAACATGCTCTCAAGGATTCATGCAAATCCATTGAGCCATTATCAGAGGTGATGTAAATATCCACTAATTGGATCCTTACACTTACTCATGTATATTTTTTATTGATTATATTCTTTCCAATTGTTTAATGTGTGCCACATGGCTTCACTTGGACTGTCAGCCTCTGTTGAAATGGGCATTATGCATTTTTACTGCCCCTTTGCTGCTCACCCAGCCCGTCTGTATCGGCCGTTAGAGTACTACTTCCGGAGAGATGTGGGATCCAGACCATAAGCAGAACCGCAGCCTGCGTTTGAAATCTAAATGCATGCCGTTTATCGCAGGTCGTGCTGTGATAAATCCAGTGCTGCTGTATGTTAGACACCTTTTACATGCATCATTTATGGCAAGTTTTAAGGTTTTGGAAGCCAGATTCTATAAGAAAAGTGAAAGATGGTGTGTGTGTGTGTGGATGTGGATGTGTGTGTGACTTTTTATTCATCTGTCAAACTTTCAAACAAAACTAAACACAGCATTGTCTGCAGTAACTTTATATGCACACCCTGAGTGCCTGTGGAGGCCCAGAAAGTGACCTAGAAGGGGTCTTTGTTAAAGCCTCCCACAGATGTCAATATGCCTATTGTTCCTGGTAAGAAAAAGAGGAAAAGGAGTAAGAAACAAAGTTCTGATATCAAGGAAGAAGGCAGTCTAAATCCCTACAGGACTCTTGTTTGTCTGTTCTTGGGTCCCCAGTGAGGTTCCCTTTCTTCACTTTACCTGCTGGAATCCAATTGTAATGAGCAAAAATGGTTTAAGGACACAGGTCTGTTTTCTCTGAAGTTAATATTTCTTAGTGAGATACATTCTACTTTTCAAAAGAGAATGACCTAAGACTTTATTCCCCACTGTTTTCTCTAGTATGGAAAAATTTTTCAAGATATGTAAAAGAAAAAAAGGCAAAGTACAAACTAGGTCTAAGTGCCCATTAGTGGAAGGAAGAGAGAACAGATGGATTTGATACGATGATGGATATGATATGCTCAACAGATGGATGTGATATGATGTCCAGGGAGCGCACAGAGCTACTTCCAGATGGAGGTTTCCTACAGGGCCCGTGCTAAAGGACTCGCTTTTTACTGACTACTCGTCTACTGTTATTATTATTATTATTACTTTGCTATTTTCATAAAACAATGTTTAAAGATTAAAGTTAAAACCAAGTTTTTAGAGAGGAGAGCCCTTTTAAAACCAGACATCTCCTGGTCAGCTTTCATGTAAACTTCTAGCTCAGCAGTAGGCTGAAGGGGTTGTGATGCTTTTTGGGTCTGTATATTGCTCTTATGGATTCCCTTGGCTGCCTGAAGAGGTGTTCGTGCTGGACATAAGCAGGGCATGCGAGCAATGCTTTATGATGGATGAGTGTCAGAGTTTCTAGAAGGGCTCTGCATTCAAAGAGCTATGATAGGAAGGGCCAACACCATTGTATACTATTGTTACTCGTGTTCTGTGAGTAGGTGAAGCTGTGCAAGGAGATAACTGAGCATTTTGAATGACAGGGCCACCGGGGTGCAAAACCCAGCCAGCCTGCCAGGTCATTTCCATAACTAAAGAATGGTGCTGCTCACCAGCTTCATCTAATTTCAGGGCTTGGGTGAAATAAAATTAGACTGGCTTTGCATCAGCCAGAGGTTGTGCCACAAACAGTGGGCAAACAAATACAGTGTTGTTTCCTAAACAGAAGCATGGAGACAGAGTTATTTCTGAGTGAATTTGTGATGTAATTCGTGGCATGCATGCAAGTAGGTACAAACTGGGTGAACTCGGAATCCTGAGTAGAAAAGAAGCATAAAAAAAGAAGAAAGAGAGAAAGGAAAGGATGCCATCTTTGTTTAGAAATTGGAGGAACATCGTGTTGTTGCAGAAAGAATCTAGGTCTTGAGGTCAGAGTTCTCCATTCTTGTCCCTCATCCTCCATTTACTCGCTGTTTGTCTTCATGCAATGAACTTCACTTTCTGAGCCGTGTCTGTATCATGAACACAAGAGTACCTAACCTGTTAGGGTTATTGTGATGATTAAAGAGAAAAAGTTTCTAGCAGAGAGAGCCTGGCATATAGTGGTCCCCAGAAAGTAAGAATAACTTGGCTGTTCTGATTGGCAGAATCGTAGCAGCCTCTGGGCTAAGTTTGCTTCCACTCGCATCAGGTGCATCAGCCCCGTGGGCTGGCTCAGCTCTGTGAATGGACAACTCCATTCAGCTACTAGCTTCATGGGACTTCTTTCATGTCTATGTATTAAGCTTTGATGCTCTTTCTACACCCTTACCCAAGGAAAAATTACACCAAATAGACCTAGCTTTGATCTGCTTTCAATTTTGACTGAATTATGGACAGTAATACTGTGTTTTAAAGTATAGCCAGAGACTCCAGACTACAAAAATTCAAACCTTTTTTAGTCCTTTCAGATCTCAAAAGTAGATGATTAACCATTGTCAGCTCTACATTGACTTGGGCTTTTTTAGCTTTTGAACTCCTGGCTCCAATTCACACCTCCATTCTCCCTTTAATCTTGTACAATTTTGTTGTAATGCCTTAATTTTAGAAAAGCACTTGTATATTGGTTTTGTTATTTAGCAGAATTATTATCTTTGGTATGTTCTATCCTTAAAGCTACTTTTAGCATAATGGTTACAAAGCATCCTCTAGCCAACAAAAGAACTATGAAAGCACAAATTTTATCTTCCTTCACTGCTTAGGGCTTTCTTCCCTGGAACACCAGTGCTGTGAAATTCCATGTTAATACCTCAGGTGGCCTAGAAGTGCAAAGAATTCTTCCTATTCCTTGATAATTCTGCCTAACAAACCACTTCAAAATTCAGTGACTTTAAACAATGGTTTATGCTTGTTCAAATGCTCACAGCTTGGTTGGGATTGGCTGATCCAAGCTTAGCTCCTCCACTACAGGTTAAGTCCAGGTTTACTCCACATGTATTCCTCCTTGGGCCGGCAGGCTAATCAGGGTGTGTTCTGCTCTGGCATTGGGAGAAGGAAAGGAAGAGTGAATAGAAACTATTCACCTCCCAAGTCCTACATTTGTGACTGCGCCTTTCACTTCCAACCCCATCTCATTGTCCAGACTTGTCAAAGTGCCATGGAAGAGCTATAGTCACATGGCAGAGTGCAGTTATAGGAGGGGGTGATGAATCAAGATCAGTAATACATCAGACCACATCTGGCTTTGCCAATAACCATTCAGGGACTTTGAACAAGTCTCCAAACCTCAGCTTCTCAATGATTGCATTCATTCATGGCATTCAACAAATAATTTCACCATCTATTCAGTGCCAGGCATTGTTCTGGCTGATGGGAATACAGCAGTGAACAAAAAAGTGAGAAGTCTAATGCTCACATATATCTCGTATTCTAGTCAGAGAGACATACAATAAATAAATAATGTGCATGTATGTACAGGTGTTCATGAGTATGTAACATGTCAGGCAGTAAAAATGTAACAATAAGGAAACATTAAATAGGATAAGTAAAATAATTGACCTCTCCCTTGCCCCCGAGATTGCCACTGTTAACAGTTTGGTGTCTGTGGTTAATGGAGTCTGATCACTGGTTTTGAATCCTGTTCTTCCTTTTACTTGCTTTGTGATCTTGAACATCTCTATTATTTTTTCATTGCTACATATAACAAATTCTCATCAACTTAATGTATTAGAGCAATATGCTTTTGTTACCTCATAGTTTGTGTGGGGTCAAGAGTCCAGGCAACAGCATTGTGGGGCTCCTCTGATCAGGATCTCACAAGGCTCAATCTGCTGGACTACACTCCTTGCTGGAGCTTGGAATCTTCTTTCCATCTCACATGGTGGTTGGCAGAACTCAGCTCCTTATGGTTGGAGGAATGATGTCCTCATTTTCTTGCTGTCAGTCAGGGGCTGTGCTCAGCTCCTAGAGGCCCCCATAATTCCTCGCCATGTGACTTTCTTGCAGTACCTCTCACAAGGCAGCTTGCTTCTTCAAGGACAGTGGGGAATGTCTCTCTAGTCTACCAAGTCTACTAAGACAGAGTCTTACAGGACATAACATAACCATGGGCATAACTCTCCCATCACTATCGCCAAAGACTAAAAGCAAATAGCAGCTTCTGCTTGCAGTGGGAGGGGTTATACAAAGGCATGACTAACTAAAGGTCATCTTAGCATTCTGCCTGCCACAACATGTTACTTAATGTCTCTGTCTCTCAGTTTCCTCATCAGTAAAATGGGGGTGTTAAAAATAATATCTACCTCATCAGGTGGTTTTGAATGTTAAAGGAATTAATAGAAGTAAATCACTGGTCAGTGCTGACTGCAGAGAAATCCCTATATGTGTTAGCTATTTTTGTTATCTGTAAAATGAGGATTTTGTTACATGATTTTTAAGGTCCCTTTCAGCTCAGACATTATTTGATTTTGTTTCAATATACTATAATGCAGAAAAGAACAATGATAAGAAATCTGATTTTTAAAAAAAGAGCAGGAGAAAGTGCAAATACAAGGACAAGTTGAAATTAACCTAAATAGACTGTACATTTCAAGGAAGCAACAGTCATTCTGTCTTTATGTCGCCATCAGTGGGACCTCCGTTAGTACTTCCTGATTTAAAGTTTTGTGGGTTGTCCTGTCAATGGATCTTTGTGGGGACCAGAAGCTCTCTAAGCAAACAGTACTTTGTGAGAAAGTTTCCTCCTTTGGTCACTCTGCTGTCCCCTAAATTAATTGAAGCTGGTGGATCTCAAAGAGATCATTGGATGATGCCACTGAATTATAATGTACCAATTTAAATATAGGCCTTAGTGTTATATTCGCGAGGTAAACGTGTGAATGGCTTTTAGCCATGCTTGTTTCAATATAAATAACTGGAGCAATCCGGATGCTCTCTCCCTCTCACACAGGCTCATTAACAGAGAGCCTTATTGTCATTTCTCCAAAATGCCTTGAGGCAACAGGAAGGGTACAGATCTTGCTGTTACTCTTTCTCCTGCTAAAAGCCACCGATAAAAGCTGTTTGTTTCCCAGCCTGGCTGGAAACTGCTTGGGTGTGGGGATTGGGAGGTGTATAGTCTCTCCAGTCCCTGTGTCTTTGAATGACAGACTCTTGTCTGCATTAGTGAGGAGCCCAGAGGCAGCTTAGGTAAGTCCTACTCTGGGTGTTTATGTTCTCTATGTGAAGGCCCATAATTTAGAACAGCAGCGTTACTGACCTTTCGAGCTGGACAGTCAGGGCTGTCCCGTGCATTGCAGGGTATTTAACAGCAGGCCTAGTCTCTGTTCACTAAATGCCAGTGGCATCCCCCACCCCCCGCCCTGTGTGAAAACCGAAAATGTCTGCAGGTGCTGCCAAATGTCCCGATACATTTTATCCATTTATTTGTTTCCATAGTTACTATGAGGTTTTTTTTTTAAATTAAAACAAATTATTTTTTAAAAATCAAATAGTACAAGATGGTAAACAGCAAAAAACTATGTCTTACCCTAGGACCAGGTTTCCTCCTCAGGAAACATGTTACATTTAGGGTACTACAGATCTCTGGAGATGGCACTGAAAATTTATATAAATGCATCTGTGACTATCTAGTTAGTATAAAATACATGTGTACAAGGGGGGGGACCCAACAAAAACTGGAATTATCATCTGGAGGGCAGGCTTCCCCTGCCAGGGGAGTGCTAGGAGCCCCTCTGCCTCCGGGTACCAGCTGGCATCGTTGTGAGGGGCTGCGTTCGGTTTCGGTGAATTTTTTTGGAGACTTTTTCAAGGCATTTGCCCGTTTTCAGATTGGTGATTTACACTAACAGCGTGCACCCTCCCAACCACGCTGAATGTTCAGCAGTTTTTGACCCAAAACTCTATGACCCCCGTGCCCCACCCTCCCTATTCACCCGATCTCACCCCGAGAGCCTATTTTTTTTATTTCCCCCTTTTTTGTTTCCCTAATGAAAAGAGTCCTCAAAGGGAAACCTCTTACCAGTGTGGAAGGGGGGAAACGAAAAACAGCAGAAGCACTAAAGGCTTCACAATCAACGAGTTCAAAAACTGTTTTGAGCAGTGGAAAAACTATCTTGATAGGTGTATTGCAGCAAATGGAGAGTATTTTGAAGGTGACTGAAGTTTAAACATGTAACAATAAATACACAATTATTTATAAATACATTCCTGGTTTTTTTTGGGGGGATCGTCTCCCTCATATTATATTTTCATTAACAACTTTAGAGAAATTTGTATTCAAAAAGAAAAGGAAATGATTGTGATGGATCTTCTTTAGTTTCTTTCCATTGTATTTATTTAAAAATTTTGTTGTCAGCTTTTTCTGGATTGATACACAGTCTTTCAAGAAGAATTACTTCCTGCAGTGAGGAGCTGAGTCCCCATAACTTACTGCCTTGGCCTCTGGAGCCTCTCGCCATGATCTCTTTTAAGACTGATGCCATGTGGTGGTAGGGAAGGACTCTTTGGGGCGTCACTGTGTTAAGCCCTCGATGTAGACGTTTTTCTTCTAATGAAACAGTTGACTCCTTCAAAAGTACTAACAGCTGAGTTTTTGTTGGGAGTGTGTGACCACTGGTTTTGATTGATTTCCTTGCCCTATTGAGGACACTGTATACTTCATGAGGTGGTATTTTTCATATCACAGCTCACCACCTTCTCACACACTGCAACACAGTGTTCTGATCAAGGCTTGTTCATTTGTCAGTAGGCATGATATGCCATTTTCACAATAAATGCATTGCTATTCCTGCTACTCCATAAATCTGTTTTCTGTGTTATAGTGACATGCAATTTGTTTGATTTTTGTTGGGCTTAGTAGCAGTGGTGGCGATGTGCTCCTAAAGTTGGGCTTCAGCAAGATGTTTAATATATATCTTCAGCTATGTGTATATTACATCTACTTCAGGGAAGATTTTTCAAACTGATCATTCCTACTCTTGGCATGATGAAATAAGTACTCTTATACATCTTATGGGATTATAAATTGACATAATGATTGTACAGAAAAAAATTAGGAAAAATATTGAAATATTTATATCATTTGGCTTAGAAAGTAGCCTTCTTCAGAGTTGCTTAAATAGTCACAAGAGCACAAAGATTTCTGACTAGAGAAGTCCAACAATGGAGAAATAGATAAATTATTTTTATTATTACTACCACTACTATTGCTATTAGCTAACAAACTGCCACACTAAGCATTTTTTGTGCAGTATCTCATTAACGCTCATAATGTTGTAAAATAGGTGTTATTATTATCTCATGACCATAAAAGGGAAGTATATCTTAAAGAACTAAGGAAGTCCTCAAAACCATGATAATGATGATGATGATGACGACGACGATGATGATGTCGATGTCATAATAGTGATGGCAGCTAACATTCACTGAGTACCACTATGCATCACATGGTATTCGAAGTACTTTACATTTATTACCTTATTTAATTTCTTACCAAGGATCCAATGAGGTAGGGAATTTTTTTTTATCCCCATTTTATCAAAGAGGAAACGGAGGCACAGAGAAGTTAACTAACTAGAATAAAAGCGCTTAAGTTACAGCATTCAAAATGTTTAAGTTGGGATTTGAAGGTAGATTGATTTTGGAGGCCACACTCTTATCATAGTGCCTATCCAGGTCATGTGGTTGATAAGTGAAGGGCAGGCCAAGACCCAAACTCAGATCTGCTGGACAGTGTCACAATAACCAAGCAGTATAGCTCTAGTGAGTTAAACTAATTCCACTTGATGGATTAGCTTGTAGGCTGTGATGTGATTACTTTCTTCTAACCTGAATGGGGTAAATAGACAACACAGAGAGACTGTCAAGGATAAGGAAGAAATGAGTTCTCTCATTATGTTAGGGTTACAGACCCTCCCCTCCCCAGCTGCCTCTGGGATGTAATGGCAGCTTCCAAACCAGAAAATGGACTGGGTGAGCTAGTTTCATCCCAGAAGGAAAGATACCAACTAAACCTAGAACCTAGAAGCAGAGTAACATTAAATAAGGAGTGTGGACTTTGGACCCAGTCACTCTTTTGAAATCCTGCTTTTTCTGCCAACTTGGTAAGGCCTTAGTCAAGTCCCTTAATATCCCTAAGCCTCCGTTTCCTCCTTTGTAACATAAGGAATGTGACCCTCTCGGAGGCATTGTTGTGAGGACTGAATGCAATAATGTATCCACAAGTCCTGCACAAAGGGAGCACTTGGAGGTGGGGGCAGATCTGATCTCCTTTCTCTCAGCTCTCAGCCAGCGCTCTTCAAAGACCGTCCTAGTTTAATAGCAAACGTGAGTACTTAATGCTCTGCTCTCATCTTGTATCCCTGCCCCTCTGAAATCTACAACCATGAACACTCCTTGTATACAACTGAGAGTTTTCTACCCTCCCCTCACTCCAAACAGTCCAGCCTGACCTCAAGTGCACATGGTGTTGAATAATTTTAAAGTAACTTAGGAATTGGGGACGTATGTCTTGAGGTACCTGCATTACCATCGGCGTCATCTAAAATAAGTGAGGTGTTCTTGGGCAGGGGTGGGAGGGTGTGTGTATTTTCAAAGTGTTTGTTTCTAATCTAGTAACAGAACTTTTCATAGTACATAGTAGTAAGAATCAAATTCTGCTTTATAGTACACATATGACATAACACAAAATTTAATTGCCTTTCTCTGTACTAGAGTTGAACCTGCCACTTTGTTCAAATTTCTTAATTCCAAAGTCAGCGACAGAAGAGCTTATTGAAGAAGAGACAGATTTCTAGCAGGGGGTTGTCCAAAGATAGAAAAGGACGTCCTCAAAGGCCTCTGCGGAAACTTGGCTCATCAGTTCAAGTAGGAGGAGGCTTAATGCTTACTCAGTGAGTAATTTAGAAGAGGATAGTGAGGTTATGACTTAAATCTCACTAAAGTGCATGCATACAAGCATGGTGCTTGGAACGAGAAAGTGCTGAATATGATGATGGTTGTTCTTAGACTCATGCCTGGTATTTTAAGAGACTGTGCATGACTTTATCACATGCTCGTTGCCTCCCTTTGACAAGGCCGGTAGGAGACAGACACACACACACGATGCTGTTCGTAAGTTACAGTGTATTCCGAAAACGCACCTCCTGAGAACCCTCTCATGTAACTGCCCGTGCGCTGTCCCCAGAGTGACGTAGGGACGTCACAGTGGCAGTGCGCATTTTTTTCCCCTTTGAATTTAATTTTATACCTACTGAAAGAATGAGTTTCCAGTACTCTTAGGCAGTGGTGGCATTGGCCAGAATCTTAATTTTTTATCTTTCAGAAATGCCTACTCATTCGCAATATCCATTCCTCAGCTTGTTACACAGTGAGCCTCTTTTAATCTGAAGAAACCATGAGCTGGAGGTGGCATTGTGGAATTTTATAGTGGTTAGGGGATAATGAGGTGGCTGCTGAGCTTTCAGCCTGCCATTTTCACACAACGTAGTTTTCTTTCCTAAATGTCTGAGTGAGCTGTTTGGATGGACTGAGTTACCTGCCTTTTTAGCAAAAGCCATCATTAGAAGACTTTGCACCTCGGTCAGACTGGCCCCTTGCTCCTGTTTGTCAGGCTCTCCTGCGTCCCCTGTCATCTGTCAGTGGGACAGTGGGGGCCGTGGGGAGGGAGGGAGGAGATGCTGCCTTCTGGAGAGGACAGAGGGCGAGCAGCTGCTGACGGCTTCAACTGTGCAGAGGCCTTGCTGCGACCATGTTTAGAGTCCTAACTTTTGGGGAAGATTATCCTTTGCTGAAAATAATGAGTTTATGATTCATTATATCGCATTTCACATTCACACATGCTGAAGCCCCACCCCCAGCTCCTCTAAAGCTGGAAAACTCTGTCCAAACTATCGTGACGCGGGATGCATCAGAGTTTGGGTGTTTCTCACCTGCAGTTCTTTCTTTTCCTTGGTACACTCAGGCTGGCAAAAAAATCTCAAAAGTTTGAAGGCAAAAAGATTGGCTTACTAACCCCACCCTTTCCTATTTAACTTTGGACATGACTCTAAGTAGTGTCTCCGTCAGTAGGGGCTGCCGTAATACAATTCTGTACACGTAGGTGAGTTATAGTTCTGGAGTCTGGAAGTCCAAGCTAAGGCGGCCAGCATGCTCAAGTTCTTGGTGAGGGCCCTTTTCCTAGTTATGTCTTTACATGACTTGCCTTGGAAAGCATTTTTTGTAAGTATCTTAATCCCATCTAACTATTTTGGAAAGCCACCATCTCCAAATACCATCACATTAAGGGGTAAGGTTTCGACATGGTGAGTTTTGGGGGAGGGACACAAACATTCAGTCCATAGCAGTAAGTGTTTGAAAACAACTGAGTAAGGGAGGAGGAAGATACAGGCCTACATCTGCTTTTGCTTTAGTCTGTTAGCTGATTCATATATAACCCACCATGCATAACTGGCACAATTTCTAGGTATTGGAAAATAATTGGCCAAATGTGCCATTGATGCTGAAATGCATTAAAATACAACGTGAAGTTAACCACATAGATCCCAGTAACCTAAGCCGGTGCGGATGAGGCTAAATTAACACCTGTTTGGAATTCAAAATCAAGAAAAACAGCAACTAAAAGTTACAGCCAACTCATTGTGACACTGATGATGAGCCAGCAGCTCAGTGTTTTCCACACAGTGGCTGGGGTTGCTGCCCCAGGCGAGGGCTTGTGAGTCCTGAGGGCAGGTGCCCTGTCCTGTACCCAGCCACCTCCCATGGGATGAGGGTTGTGATTTCCATGGTGGCTACACTGTCATTGGAAAACCCATTGTACAGGGTGGTTTCGCTCTACCATGCGTTTTGTTTGTTATGAATTAACAGCCTTCTGTGTGCCTGCTAGGGGCCTAACCCCCATGTAGACAATCCTTTCTTTGGGAAACTATACTGAGTCCCAGACAGCTCTGAGTCTGTTGGAACACCTCCCTTGATGGGCTGGTAGTTGTCAGGAGCATCCAAAGGTATCAAGCCGGAGTGCCAGCCATGCTTCCTGAGAGAACACCTCGTTTTCAGCTCTTAGGTAATCTAGTCGTTTGAGGTTATGAATACCAAATGTTAGCTGTGACATTCTAAATACCAGTTCTTGACCCACTGAACCGTTGAGGGATAATAAGTAGCCCAAGTGTAGGTGAAAATCTGTAGTATTGTGTGCCAGGTATCAAGAGAATGTTGCATTGAGAGTGAGAGTCTGTTCTTGACCAGGATGAGGCTGCTGGGGCCAGAGGACCTAACACTTGTCATGGAGGGAGCTAAGGCTTCATCAGGGACCATTGTTCTCATAGTTGTATCCTAGCTTCTAGAGCACAGTCCTTGGTAATTATGGGTTTGCAAAAGCTTTTTATGAAAAAAATGAATAAATATGTAATTGTGTGTGTGTGTGTGTGTTGAAATTGTAGTTGTAAGTATCCAAATAGTATATGAGGGCTGTCCAGAAAAAATCCAGCCATAAATGCCTCTATTTTTTGTATTACATAGCTGAGTACTTTCTGAGTATGTACACGAGTGCTGCCAGAAAGCAGCCAGCCATGTCATATGACAACGTTGTATTGACGATAACTGAATTTTTTCCTGACCGCCCTCGTATACAGTTGCAAAAACTATAATAAAATATTGCCAGTGTAGCACAAACTGTGGAACTCTCTTGACCTAAATTTTTTAAAAGCTTTAACAGCTTTCTGCTAGTAAACTTACCAGAGAGAGACCTAGTTGTAACTCACACATTCCTGCATATCCCATTTGAAGCTCTTAAAATAGCATCTTTTTTTTTAAACAGGTAAATGTATGGATTTCCTTTCCGTAGACAGGCCCTGACCTACATACCCCGAGTCAAGGCACAGCCTTTACTTTGTTCTGCTGTCCCTCTGCCCACCCCCACCACTGCAGACGAACAGGACAGGGGTGCAGGCACCTCCTTTCAGCATTCCCCACTCCCTGCAGGAGACCCGGATTCTGCCTCTCCAACGCCCTGTCCTAAGTGCAAGTAGTGCCTCTGTGAGAGAAGAGGTAAAAAGGTTGTGCAGAGGAGAAAGCAAATCCAGCCTGACACCTCTTGGGTAGCCTCCAGACCCCGCCTTACTGTGACATTGGCCCCCTATTTACCAGTGCTGAAAATGCAGAGAAAATTACTCACCTTTCTGCCACCCCTCACCCCATCCGTGAGATAGGTATTGTCTCTCCCCCGTGTCACAGCCCCCTTTCTGTTCTTGGCCTCAGTCTGCATCCCGGCCTCCCCCTGGGCTTGGAGGCCTCAGGCCAGCCCGTCCTTCCTTCTCTGGTCTGCCCTTACCGCCCCAGGCTAGAGCTTGGTGAGTCTTGAGGACAGGAGCCTGGTCCTGCACCCTAGGGTGCGTGTGGCACCGTTGGCTACACTGTTATCAGAGACCCTGTTGTACGTGGTGGTTGGTTCTGTCATGCATTGTGGTTTGTTATGAATTAACAGCCTTCTGTGGGTCTGCCAGGGGCCTGACCACAATGTAGAACACCGTTTCTTTGGGAAACTCTATTGCATCCCAAACAGCTCTCAGTCTGTTGGAACACAACTCGATTTTAGGTGTCAATCTTTCATATCTGCATTATGGAATTTTATAGTGGTAAGGGGATAATGTGATGGCTGCTGAGCTTTCAGCCTGCCGGTTTCACATAATGCAATTTTCTTTCCTGAATCCTGGGCAGAGCCTTCCAAAAGACACAGATACCCATCAGTGAGACAGTGGGTGAGTAATATTCCCATCACGTGACAGTCACACCAGCATTTGGATGAATCTTAGCATCCAATGTTAAGTGAAAAAAATAATCCCAAAAGATTAGCTATGGCATTATATCCTATATATAAAATTTAAAATAAAGTAAAAATGTTTTATAATCTTTATAATGATGATAATTATATTGAAAGGAAAGGTAGAGAATAATGAACATGGCTCAGGATAGAGCTTACTCACGTCATGTGGGGGAGGCTGGGTGATCTCAAGGGCCCTGAGCTATAGGATTAGATGTTAAATAACCCAGCTATTGTCTGGGGTAGTGAGCTCATCGGTGCTTATTAACAAAATTCTGTGCACTAGGGCCACCAGTAGAAAACAATAATGAATACACTCCTTTCTCTTTGATTGGAGGGGTAAACACTTCTGTGACTTTTGTCAGGCTCAAATAGGAATGACTGACAGAATTGGTTTCTTAGTAAGTAGTTATATGGAAGCATTAGTCCTTGACTTTGAAGCCAACCCAAGTATGTCCAGTAGGTCAGCAGAAGCAGAGCAGCACCTGCTGGGCGGGCAGGAGTTGGGTAGCTAGTGAGGTCACATGACCGGCCACTGAGCGTCCGTCTGTGGGTCTTGCTGCTCTCGCACACGTAGGTGGCCTTAGAGTCCACTGAGCGCAATGAACAGTCCTGTTCATAACGGTGCACTGGCATCTGCGTGACAAGGTGGGAGGGCACTAGGCATAAGTCTAGGTTGTGGCCCGGTTCTGTTCTTCTCTTCTGGGGGACCCAGGTGGGTACCCCCCTTGGCCGTATACTGGGCTGTCTGGAAAGTACCAGCCATTAATACGAAAAATAGAGGCACTGATGGCCGGACTTTTTCCGGCCCGCCCTCAGAGTTCCCATCTTCCGAGGAGCCAGTATCACCCGCGTTGGGTGGCTGACAACTCGTATGAAATAATAGGTGTGAAATTGCCAGGAGTAAAGCAGCTTAGGTGCAGTAATTATCGCTGCACGTAGACAAGTGTTCACAGCTTTTCCTGGTAGCTTCTGTTTTCCATGTGGAAATCATCCATTTTGAGTATAATTTATAAATAATATTTTATAAATAGTCATTTGACTCTGTAGTAGGCTGCATAACAAACACCCAAAGATCTTAGACCCATACCTTTAGGCCTAGAACTTTACCTCCATGGCAAATGGGCTTTTGGAATGGGATTAAGTAAGGATCTTGAAAGGAGGAGTTAATCCTGGATTATCCAGGTGAGTCCTAAATGCAGTCATTAATGTCCTAGGAGGGAGGGCGGGAGGTGGGATGCAGGAGAGGAAAAGCAGTGTGAATCTGGAGGCAGAGATTGGAGTGACAGATGTGGCCACAAACCCAACCAAGGAATGCTCTTCACCCCAGAAATGGGAGGAGGCGAGACACAGATCCTCCCCTGGTGCCTCAGAGGGTCACCCTGCTGACATCGTGATTTCAGCCCAATGAAATGGATTTCCAACCTCTGATTACAGAACTTTTAGAGAATAAGTTTTTTGTCCTGTAAGCCACCAAGTTTGTGGTTATTTGTGACAGTACCGACAGGTACT
>PVJL010010524.1:0-23716 GCA_004026885.1 Lyroderma lyra | reverse complement strand
AGAAAATGGTGATCCACTTGGGCATATTTTAGATGTCATATATGACACATGTATATGTCATAGAATTTTAATTGGCCTCAGGTTTGCAGCTGAAGTAAGGAACATCAGAATGAACTGAGTACTTTTTAAAACTATTATTATTCACATTCTGCCCGTTTCCAGAAATGATTCGAAGCCTCTTGCCATCAGAGACACCTGGGGCATAAGGCTGTTAAAGTAAGGACAGAAGAGCAGGTGTGGGGCGGGGGAAGGGGGATGAACTTTGGGTTATAGACTGCTGAGCCAGCTCTCCATGCAATCATTGTCACCTGTACTAGCCCTTGATATGAACTGCTCACACCATTGAACTTGAAATTGCCTACAACCTCTCCTTCCCAAATGATATTTGAATATATAAAGGTGGAGGTATATCTTTGGCCTTAACTTCCTCGTTACAGCTGGTGCTTTTTAGGTTAAAAAATCCCGTTAGAATGAATTTTTTAAAACCATGCTTCTCAAACTTCAGTGTGCATGTGCATCACCTGGGGCTCGTGTTGAATTATAGATTCTGACTCATCAGGTCGTCAGTGCGGCCTGAGCTGCTTTCTGCAGGTGACACTCGTGCTGCTGGTTCACGGACCACACTTGGAGCAGCTAGGCTCTAGCACAAGCTTGTCCAACCCGCGGCCCACGGGCCCCATGCAGCCCAGGGCGGCTTTGAATGCAGCCCAACACAAATCCATAAACTTTCTTAAAACATTATGAGAATTTTTGTGACTTCTTTTTTTTTAGTTCATCAGCTATCGTTAGTGTATTTTATGTGTGGCTCAAGACAATTATTCTTCTTCTAGTGTGGCCCAGGGAAGCCAAAAGATTGGACACCTATGCTCTAGCATCTAGTTAGGGCCCCCGCCTCCAGGTCCCTGTCCCTGGCTTCATTCCTCTGCGTTCTGCGCTGCTGCTTCAGTCAGCCGAGCTCTGCTGCCTTTGCTTGGCAACGCCAGTGTCTGTAGCCTTCGCCCTCTGGCTGCTGAGCGACTGCGCGTGCACTTCCATCACCCTGGCTCCCACGGCGCGCAGCTGGGGACTGACAAGCTGAAGCCTTGTCACAATAACGTCACTCAGTGCAAAGAAGAGGAAAACCATTGCGATGAGAGTGAAATTGATGAGGGAGTCAGGGTTCAGGGAGATGGAATATAAACAGTAGGAGGAAAGAGTGAGGGAAGAGAATGAACATTTACGATAATCCAGTCTTAAATGCCCCTTTTTTTCATAGTACCTGGCTGGATACTTTCCAGACAGCCCTCGTAGTTAGAGGAAAATATGTTTTAAATGAGCTGCTTTTACTGCAGAAATTTCTAAGTAAGACCATTTCCTGGAGGAGTTTCAAATGCATATTTTAGTGATCCTCTAATTTCTCTAACAGCCAAATGCTTGGCTTTGTTCATTTACCTACTGAAAATCTTTTCTGGCCCTCTGGATCCAGGCCAAAGACTTAAAAAAAAAAATGTACCTATGTGATCTCAACCTTATCTGACGTTAGAATCACTGTGGAGGTTTAGAACATTCCACCTGCCTATGCTGCAGCCCGGTCAATTAAACCAGAATCTTTGGGGTGTGTCCCAGGCTTTAGTATTTTTTAATGCTTCCCAGATGATTCCTGTGTGGAGCCAGGTCCCCCACGCCAGAACTTTACCTTCCAGCAGGTAAATCGAATTCTCTTTTTTGGCTGGGGGGCAGGGGTAGTTTCCTGGCGGGGAATCGAACCCAGGCCGCAGCATTGAGAGGAATCGAATTCACTTTAAAGAAAATTCTAGGAGCTGTTCTTTACTTATTTGGGTGACCTGTCAGCTAAACCTTTGCCATGTTGGAAACTCCGCAGTGTTTTGGAAGCACCGTCTCCCTTCACCCGGCGTCTTCGGTTGAGCCGCTGACCGTTTAGCAGCCTTCCAGCCGGGCAGGGCTTCATTTCCTCGGTGCCGTGGCTCCCCCTGCCGGCTGTTCTCCGGTAACGCTCCCCGCCCACAGATTCTCACGCAGGTTCTGCTGCTCGGTAGAACACAACCCTGAATCAGCTTTTTACAGCAGCTCTTCTAATCACATCCAACCTGCATGTCATTGGCCATTGCCAAAAAATGAAAAATCTGAACACTCCAACCCCGCATCTGGTGGCATTTTAGCTTAGGACTTAGGGGACAGTGGAGGAGAAGTAGTGTGTGTGTGTGTGTGTGTGTATGTGTGTGTGTGTGTGAGAGAGAGAGAGAGAGAGAATACCCCACAGACATGCTTATATTTTGCTTATCTTGCTCCTGGAAAATATTCTGATATACACCATTGATTGTGCTGGTTCCCTGCAAAATAATAAACATCGATATTTACTTTGGATAGAAAATGGGGAAGGAAAGCTTTCATCCCTAACTTCTCTACCCTCCTTCATCTAATCATACCCTTTTCCTCATCAGCTCACTTCCCCCTGTCTACTCTAGTTAGACCAGATAAAAACAAAGCTAGATGGAAATACATGTCCTCGTCTTATCGCCCAGGCCGTTTGTTGTAGTATTACATCAGAATTTTACTGCATGTGACCCTGTGTCTATGGAAGCAGAATTTGATCCTCATTATAGCTGAACGTAAAATGTGGTGCAGTGCAACTTGAGCTCCAATTAAACCTCATAGAACTGTCTATTCCATTTTATACAGCTCTTGTCATTAGAATGTCCTTTGTTGTATACTAATATCTTACCACGTTGTCCTTGTTTTCCATCTGACTCAGCACAGCATAAGTCGGTCTATTCGAGGTGATGTTCCAAACCATATCTTTCTCACGTGTGGTAAACAGTTTTAATCCACGTCCTGGGACACGAGTCTACCACCACCTGACCTTTCTGGGTACATCCCATAGCACATTGCCGTGTTTATTTTTGTTCCTTTTCTCAGGCAGCACCTGGTATTGGCACAGCAGTCCAGATGTGTTCAGTGTATGGTTCAACAATTAAATCTATATTAGCTGTTTATTGCTGCACAACAGTATTACCACAGACTCAGCAACAGTGCACATTTATCAGCTCGCAGTGGGTTGAGTCTCGGCCTGGCTTGGCTGGGTGATCTGCTTTAGGGGCTCACAGCGCTGCAGTCACGGTGTCAGCTGGGCCTGCAGTCACATGAGATTCGGCTGGGGACGGATCCACTCCCACGCTCATGTGGTTGTTGGCAGTTTTCACCTTCTTGCAGGCTGTGGATTGGGGACCTCAGGTGCTTACTGGCTGTTGACTGAGGCCACGTGCAGTTCCTTGCCTGGTGGCCCTCCCAGTGTGACTGCTTGCTTCTCCACACCAGCAAGGGATAGTCTCCTAGCAGAATGGGAGTTTGCATCTTACACAACATGGTCATGGAAGTGACATCTCATCCTTTTTGCCATATTTTGTTGGTTAGAAGCAAGTCCCTGGTCTCATCCACACTCAAAGGGGAGAGTATGAACACCAGGAAATAAAGATTATGGTGCCACCTTAAAGGCAGCCCACCCCGGTCTCCTGTGTTTGCCACTGGGTGGTCTCATGGAATTTGTACTCAGCTAAAGGCTATGAGTGGTATTCATATACAAACTCTTCCCTGCCAGGACTTCCTATCTTGTACAATTAATTACAAGAGCCAAAGTCCTGGAGTTCATGTTTATTGGTATTAGATTTCCCTGTGTTAAGTTCAGCCTACCTGATTAAATATTTTTTAATCCTGACTGAACCATTAGAAAATTACATACCCTTTCTATTTTGTTATCATTGAAGAATATAAGACATTTTTCTGTCTTCCTTTAAGTTGAAAAGGTCGATACCTGGCGTGTGTGTGTGTGTGTGTGTGCGCGCGCGCGTGTTGGACTGAAGAGAGAAGGGAAATGAAAATGAAAGAAGTTTTATTTCACAAAACTTCCTTCTAGAGCACACTTGTGCAACCTGCAGCCCAGGACAGCTTTGAATGCGGCCCAACACAAATTCGTAAACTTTCAAAAACATTATGAAAATTATGCACAGACTTTTTTTTTTTTTTTTTTTGCGCTCATCAGCTATCATTAGTGTATTTTATTTGTGGTCCAAGACAGTTCTTCTTCCAGTGTGACCCAGGGAAGCCAGAGGGTTGGACACCCCTAGTCAAGAATCTAGTCAGTTGGCTGTTAATCGTTTAACACCATCTGAGCCCCATTTCTCCACCTGCTCCTCCCGGGAGCGTCTGATGCTCTTGGAAGCATGAGACTACAGCATTGTCTTTCTATTCAAACCAACCTGATTTTGGATTCCAGTTCCACTTGCTTGCTAATTATTTTTCTAGGTAAAGAGCACACAAGCAGGATAAGAGTTACGAAGTTCTGCTTTCTCTCTGGCTCATCTTTGAACTTCGTACCATCTGCTCCAGAATGGAGCATGTAATAACCAAGCTGAGTTCTGCTGAGCCTCTTCACAAGTTTCATTTAGGACTTCTCACCAAGGAACCAGAAAACATCTTCCAGAACCTAAAGGAGTACAGCTATGAGGCAGTCATTATGTTGTTATACGTGGACTTTCAGAGTTTCAGTTTTAAAATCATGAGTTATTTGGTGATTCTCCATTTCTTCAGGTTCATTGCTATTTCGGTTTGAAATCACCAACATTGTCTGTAGACTTCCCATCTCATAAAACTGAAGACCCTCAAGTGGGAACCCAGCATGCTGCATGTCATTAGTACATCCTTGTATGTACTCGTTCATTAGCACACAATTGGGTGAGTCTGTTTTATCTGCACTCGATAGGCCAGAATTCCTCTGTGTCAGAATCTCTGTTGGAGACTCTCTGACCCTTTGACCCAGAAACAAAAGAAAAAACTTATTAGCAGTCCTTGTTCTGCTTAAACCACGGTCGTTCTTCAGGGAAAGCCCAGGGACCCACTCTCAGCCACCCCAGGCATGTGCAAAAATAAAGACTACTAGCCAATGTGAGAATTAATGGAACTATTAATAACCGAGAGTGGGAAGTAAATGTTTCTGACCAACACTAGTTCCTGATCTTTGAGCTCTAGAAATTTAGAATTTGCTTTCCTCTCATTCTTTGTAAAGTAGATGTTTCTGCAGATAGATCTTTTTCTTAGTGTCTTCCTCTGCCTGTCCTGGAGGCTGTCATGAGGGGTGAGATTTAAGCCATACCAGTCATTACATAGGTAAGTCTGGAAGAGTAAGTTTGAGTTCCTTAAATCATAATTCATCAGGTCAGGCAGTGTGCACCTCTGCTGATAAGGGGAGATTGTTCCTTGTTTTTCTGTAACAGATGCTAAAAGTTCAGGAAATCACAGAGCCACCCTTCTGGGAACTGTATATATGAGAATATGGGGAAGTAAGACGGCTTTGTAACTGTATTTTGGCATTTGCTTTCTACGGCCACATACAAGCTAAGGAGTTCCAAATGTTCTCCTGGATCTTAAATCCCTCTCCCAAGGTCCATATCTATTTCCTGCTGCCCTTTACACATCTTCTACCTTGACCCACAGGCATTTCTGACATTTAGTAGACCCCGAACTATACTCACTGCTTTTAGCCCCCAAACTTTGTTTATGGCCTGCATTTTTTATTTCAGCTAATAACTTCTTATTCCCTATAGAATGGCTCTTAAACAGTAAGGAATGCATTTTGCATCATGATTCACAATGCGCATGCACACACACACACAGATCCAACTTGAACAAAAGTTTCATTTAAAACAATATGTGTCTTTATCGTATATGTTACCCTCTGATATCGTCTCTTCATTTCTTCTTTTGAAAAATGCTTATGTCAACACTCTAAATGAAATTCACAGTCCCCCAATGTGTCTGCGACCTGTAGTTTGAGAAAATCTGAAACACATGAAATACCGTTTTCTTGGATTCAGTTTCTGGCCCTCAGCTTCCCCATAACCTAGTCTACAATGTACTCACACCAAACTTCACATTTCGTGCTGTCATCCAGACACACCATTCGTTCATTTAGTCAGTGTTTACTGAGTGTATAGTTGATGCCTCATACTTGGGAGGCATTAGCGATCCAAAGACAAACATCGTAGTCTCCACTCTGAGGTGCACTGTCTGGTGGGGAGACAGACAAGGAATCTAACAATTACAAGGCCGTGGATCGGTCCTATAATAGAATTCTATAGAAAGCCCTTGGAGATCACAGAGGTGACCGTGTGTAACATGAGAGATTGCAGAAAGTCTTTCAGGAAAATGGTAACGCACGAGCTGAAGCTAGAATCAGAGGTAGGGTAGGAGATCATCTAGCCAATCCTGGGCCGGACATTCCCGAAGAGGAAACCATTGTGAGAAGGCTTAGGGGCGTGAGCAGCCTGAGAATTTGAAGAACTGAGAGCGTTTTGGCATACACCTTATAACCAGAATACTTTTCAGACACTCCCACTCTTTCTTTACTTGGCCAACCGTTATTCAATGTTCCCTTTCCCACTAAATGATCCTCTCCTAAGCAGCTTTTCTCCCCACCCCCAGCTAGACTCAAGCACGCCCAACTTTGGGCCCTCATCTTCTCTCTCCACACCCCTGAGAGAACATCTTTGTAGAAGGCAGCTCGTCGCTGCCCCTGTTCATCTGCTTCAGCAGAGTGGGGGCACCTCAAGGCAGAGCCCTAGTCTCATTCCTGTCTTCTGTGATGAACACAGTAAATGTCAGCCCAGTGAAGAGATGCACCAGTAAAGGAACCTGGAGATGTGCAAGCCATAGCATAGGTGTAAGGTGAAGCTGCTTACATGAATATGTACAAGACCTTTGAGCCCATCAAAGTGTATCATTTTAAGATTAAAAAGAGCCTCAGATGCTTATTTATAGATGTGATTACCACACTTTAAATATGATGACATACCAGATGTAATTTTTTTTTTGCGCTCTTTTATTTGCAAAAGATTATTTTTGGCTTTTAGAGAACACCACTTTTTCCTTAGAACTTAAAAGTATCTTGGTAGTGGAATTTCTTAGTTGATTAATATAAATGACATGCTGAACATCAGAGACAACCCATACCCACTTTCTCTGGTGCACAAATAGCCTGTCATCTCTAACCATGTATTTCATCTGAATTGCCTTTCCCAAAAGGCTTTTACAAGAAGCAAATTTAACTTTTAATTTTTCTTTTCCTTTGCCTACTTTCTGCCCACTCTGTACTTCCTGTGCCTATGTATGGCCCAGGAGTGGTAGGCAGGAAAAGAATTCAAAGTCTGGAATCTCATGAGTCAATGCTATAACAACTCAAAAAGAAAAGTCTTACATGTTTTTTCTTTGCAGGTAATTTTTGGAAGATGACCATAATATTTGATAATCACTTTGAGACAGAACACTGTATCTGGTTGAGGATAGTGGCCAGGAAAAGGTTTTGCTAACACAGCTATAGAGACAGGTCCAGGGAGGGTAGCAATCATACCTTTACTAGGTGAGAGGACGAGATTCAGGTGCCTGCTGGACTTTTCATTCTTTAGAAAACACTCAGAGGGTCTGTTTCACATGTGATGGATTAGTTGTGATCATGTCATGATTTGGGCTGAAAGTTTCTCTTTTTAGTTGCTCAAGTTTAATACCATTGAACTGCTTCTGTCCTTGCTGGAGAATTCAGTGTGAGCCCAAAGTGGAGCATCCACAGATGAGCTGTGGGCACTGCCTACACACCTTTGTCTTCCTCTTTTAAATTCATGGTTGGAATTAGTGAAAAGAAAGGAGAAAATGCCTTGTACAGAGACATTGTTGTCACAGTTGTTCCTGTCAGACACCGTGCCTTTGTCTCTTTTCCCGTCTTGCAGTTCCTCCAGCCCTGTCTCCTGTGTCCTTCCAAGTCCCACCCAACCCATTAACAGTGCGACCTTGTTTGTGTAGATCTGCCTGTTACTGTTAGTGTTAATTAGGACTTGCAAAACTAACTAGTTATAATGAAAAGCATTGCATTATCAGATCCCCTGAACCCGGATTCAGTGTTTCAACATGGAACATAATGCATGTATTTAACCTCAATCCAACAGAGTAGGAACAAGAAAGTGAAGCACCTGCTCTGTGTGTGCCGCCTTGTGACTTGACAGCCCTGTCTCCTTGTCCCCAGTCAATACATCCATAAATCATCAAAACTCTCTATTTCCTTACTACCCAGTAGTACTGGCTGATCCTCAGGGGTAATGTACATATGCTTTGGTACCTCCCAGGACATCTGCCATTTCTCCTGTTTTGCCAGCTTTTGGCTTTATCTCTTGCCCTTTCTAACCGTTTGACTATTTGTGCTGATTTGTAATAGTTTGAGTTAGAACATGTGACACTGATTGCCATGACCAGGGGTCACTGTGGAAAAACGTGAGTGGACAGGATTCTCCCACATGGCCAGCACCCCCTCCCCCACCCCCATTTTCGTCGGTGCTGTGAATGATGCGAATACATACGCAGTGCTTATTTGCATGGCAGGCAGTGTTCTCGCCTCAGATGAGGTAGGGACTGTTCTCATGTCGTTTACAAATGAGGGAATTGAAGCTCACTGAGGTTATTTCTTGCCCAAGGTCACATGTCTAGAAATTAAGTAGGGAAGCAAGGAGTCTGTCTCTAAGGTCTGGGCTCTTAACTGTTTAACCCTGCTTTTCTCAATCGGTGACTGACTGTGAGTGTTGAGGATAATAGCAATAGATGGTGGAGCTGGGAATTCAAGTGGAGTGTGGCCCGGTTGTATGTGAGCTGCACTTACCCTTCAATTCCTTTAGCCAGATCAAACATTGTGGTGATGGAAAAGCGCATAGGGAAAGAAGGTGGAAGTGTGGATAGAGGAAGGACAACACGTAGAGAGAAGAGTGTCTTGGGAAGAGGAAAAGTACAAGTCACATAATTAAAGATGTTAACTGGAATGAGTCGTAGGACCCCTAGAGGATATGCGCCTCCCAAGCTGTCTGTCCTGCTGCTTTGAAATATTCTGATGCTCAGGCAGAGGTGTGGGGGGAGAAATGACAGAATGCTTAGAACTGTTAAATGATGAGACATCTGATACTGGAGTGTCCATGTCCCTCGTGAAATAATCATGAGGGACACAGCCGTACTTTATTCAGTTCCGTGAAGATGACAGCTTATCGTCTGAGCCCTAAACCTACTTATTAAGTTTGGAGTTGATAAAATGCAGCCAATTTAACTTGTCGTACTGCATTCAGCTGCATTTGTTAAAACACAGACATTCATCTTGGGTGGCTCTTTAGCCGGGTTTATTTTTCCTGAAATAAAATTCCTGGCACACGATAATGGAAAAAAAAAAATCCAGAGTTTCATCATAGGCAGTGTACTGTTTTCTACACTGGAGAATTTTGAGTGCTTCGGAAATAATAAGTCTGTTTCCATAATTTCCTGCTCTCCACTAGGTTCTTGGAACGCCAAATGAGGACACTTGGCCTGGAGTTCATTCTTTACCACACTTTAAACCAGGTATGTTTCAATAATTACAGATGACTAAGGGCTTCCTATACACCAAGGGTGAAACTATAAATGTTCCCCTCAAGCTCATTTATTACCTTAAAATTCTGGTTACTTTCTCCATTGTGTATTTTACCTATTAGTGGACATGTCCTTTTATTTTCACATTTTATTTGTCTGTAAAGATTGAGTCAATGACATCCCTCATGAGAGATTTTCATCATATGTCCTTCATTTAATTTCACTGGCTAATCTTGATGTAAATATTCATTTCATCATCAGTTAGACGAGCATCCAAGTGTATAAAACCAAATTTAAATCAAGTTACTGTACTCTGTGTGAGTTCTTATAATAATACTAAGAAAAGTACTAAACATCATATTTTGATTTCTTATTAAAACAGTAGTAATATATGAATAATTAATTTGAGTTTAAACATACAAAATGTTCTGAATGTCCAATTGTTCAGCATTCAGTCTGTTTTTAATGTAAAGTATTTAAGCCCCTAAACTGGAAGATCTTGAGAGAAAATGCAGTTATTTAAAAAATGAACTGTCACAGTTTTTTCACCAGTAGGTGGCAGTCAAGAAACTTTCAGTTTTCATAGTTACACTTAACAGAAGAACCTCAAACATGATCTATTAATATTTAACTTTTATAGGAGGGATGAAAAGTTTGGAATTGAAAATTTAATAAAAATCAGTGGAATGAATTATTGTAAAGTGATCCTCTTGTTGGTTTTTTTTTTCTTTTCTCCTTTACAAAACATGCGTTATAAAATACAGACCCACCATAAAATTACTGAAAGGGATTTTTATGGAAGATCTAATAGTTCATTATTTTATGAGGGAAAAGAGCTATGAATCATTTCTGTTACATGATCCAAGTATATCCTATTTCTCCTCTTTCCTTCTTTGGGGGGACCATCAGGAATAAATTATCAATCCCAAAGAATGACTGATTTGGGAAACTATTTTTATTCTTAATATTTTTCTTCGGAAATTGTAGAGGGTGCTGAGAATTCTTTTATTTTATTCAGTGCCCCCCCAAAACACCTTGTACTTTTACTGAAAATTTTAAATGGTTCTATGTTCTAAAAGACTGTAGAAACTTAACAACTGAAGAAGAACTTTTTTCCTCTTTTTTCTAACAAGTTAGAGGAATCATTCTCTATCTGCTCCAGTTTTTCCTAGAGGAGTCTGAGAACACAGCTCTTTATAAAGGTTCCAAATGTGGGCTCTTAAAGAAGATTAGCTGCCCCGTGTTAGCATCTAAAACAGTGGTACTCAGCCTTCCTAACGCCACGACCCTCTAATACAGCTCCTCATGGTGTGGTGACCCCCATAGAATTATTCTCGTTGCTACTTCATAACTGTAATGTTGCTACTGTTATGAGTCGTCATGTAAATATCTGATATGTGTTTTCCGACGGTCTTAGGCGACCCCTGTGAAAGGGTCGGGTCGTTTGACCCCCAAAGGGGTTGCGACCCACAGGTTGAGAACCGCTGATCTAAAATACTAAGTCTTGGAAAATAAAACAGAGGAGGATATGAAAAGATTTTAAATAAATAAAGTTGGATACAGAGAGAAACAGTTGTGGCAGTCATTTGGGCTGCCAAGCTCCTGCACTATAAAACGTGGAGTAATTTGTTTATTTTGGTGTAAATAGAAATGATCTTCATCAGCAGTATACAAAAGCATTTATTAAATTGTTCTGGAAATAATATGATGTAGTTCCTAATCAACTAAGAAATTGGGAATTTTCTGAGAGCAGGGGCTGTGCATAGTCCATATTTTGGGGTTCAATAAATGTTTGTTGCCCTGGATTATGTTCAATGTTTAAAACTGATATTACTTAAGGGACTGGTTTGACAGGCCTGTATCCGTTTCAGTTATCACTACCATGTACAAGTGCCACTGTAGACACGTAATACGTAGAGGGTAATGGGGGTCCAGAAGCAAGTTTAGATGGTATAAGGTGACAAGAAAGAAAGCTATTCCAGGCAAAGTTTGGGGCTTGTGGATAAGAGTAGGTGTGATAAATGATTCCTCAGGTGGCTTGGGAGGCGTCAAGGGGAGAGAAGATAATAGACTGAGGCAAAGGAAGGAAGTCCGTGAGCCCTTACACGCACCATGTAACCGGACGGTCGGGGGTCCTCATTTCTGATCACCTGCACCTCATAGCCCAAGGGAAGTGCATACACCTTCCCAGAGGAGAAAACTGCCAGTGCTCGGATCTGCTGTTTCAGCCCTAGCGGTCACCTCCTTCTTCTACACCCAAAGAGTGCCTTAGAAGGTCTGAGGGGAAAACGGAAGTGTTTGAGCCACGAAGGCATACTTTGTTTCGCTTAGTAGACTTTATGTTTTAGAACAGGCTTAGGTTGATAGCAAAATTGAGTGGAAGGTCCAGAGATTTCTGATACCCGCCTCCCCCACGTGCATGGCCTCCCCATGAACATCATCTCCCACCAGAGCACATCACCTCCGTTGGTGGGCCTTCTTTGACATGCCAATATCACCCAAAGTCTATAGTTTACATTAGGATTCATCCTTGGTATTGTACATCCTGTGGTTTAGGCAAATGGATGATGACCTGTACCTACCATGATAGTATCATACGGAGTGTGAGGGCGACCAAAACTAATCTGGAATTTTTTTTTATTACAAATTTGTGTATTTATTGTTATACTTTTTCAACTTCAGTCACCTTCATTGTACTCTCTGTTAGATGCAGTACACCTATTGAGACAATTTTTCCACTCCTCAAAACAGTTTTTGAACTTGTCAGTTATGATGGCTTTTAGTGCTTCTGCTGTTTTTCTGTCTCACCTCTTCCACACAGGCACAGACATTTCCCTTTGAGGACTTTTTTCATCCAGGGCAACATCAGGTGAATAAAGGAGGGTGGGGCACGTTTTTGGTCAAAAACTGCTGAACGCTCAGCATGGTGTGGGCAGGTGTGTTGTTGTGCTGCACGTTGTTTGTGTAAATCACCATCGTGAAATGGGCAACTGCATTAAAAGAGTTTCCAACAAATTCACTGAAGCCAAATGCAGCATCTCACAATGCCAGCTGGTACCCTGCTGCTGATCAGTTCCTAGAACACTCATCTAGCAGAGGAAGCCTGTACTACAAGGGGCCCACCCTCCAGAAGATAATTCCAGGTCCCCTGTCATGCTTTGACTGCCCTAAAACCCTCTGTGCCCTGCCTATTCATCCCTCTTTCCCCTAACCCTTGGAAACCACAGACCTTTTTACTGTCTCCATAGTTTTGCCTTTTCTAGAATGTCATACATGAAAGAAAGAGCCATCAAGATATTTGAGGGAAGAACTTTCTAGACAGAGAGAATAGCAATACATAGACCCTGAACTGGGAAGGAGAGAGGGTAGAAAATGAGGTCAGAGACAGCAGGAGCTGAGGAAGGTCATGGAGGGCCGTGAGGGCTCCTGGGAGTCCTTCATCATGTATTCCGAAAGAGCTCGAAAGTGCTGGAAGGTTTTGAACAAGGCAATGCGTTATCTGGGTGACATATTAGTAAGGTCGCTCTGGCTCTTATGCTGAGGATGGGGGACCAGGCAGGAGTCGGCAGACCCGCGAGGAGACTAGGACAAGAACGTAGGGGAGAGATGTTGAAATGTGCCTTGAATGAAATGATCTACCTTCTCAACTTCTGGGTCTTCCCTAGCAAAGTATAGCAGAACTGGAGCAACATTTTAAGAACAATTGTTAAAATACTGAAAGAATAATTATGTAACTACTGTGTTTTATTCTTTAGTATTAGCCTGTGTATTTCCTCTCCTACTGTTAACATTTATGCCAACACAAAGTTCCTGGACTTCCGCTTATTCCCATAGCAACCAGGCAGCTGAGACAGACCACAGATGCATACATTAAAGAAATAAATATGTAACGCGCACACGTGTGCGTGTGTGTGTGTGTACGTGCGTGCGCGCGCGTGTGTGCATGTGTGTGCGTGTGTGTGTGTGTGTGTGTGTGTGTGTACGTGTGTGCGCGCGTGTGTGCGTATGTGTGTGTGTACGTATGTGTGTGCGTGTGTGTGTACGTGTGTGCGTGCGAGAGTGTGTGCGTGTGCACGTATGTGCGTGCGTGTGTGCGTGTGTGTGCATGCGTGTGTATGTGTGTGCGTGTGTGTGTGTGTGTGTGTGTGTGTGTGTAATGAAGCTAACCTTGGGAGCTGCTGCTGCTCCATCATTTACTTCCATTTAAATTTCTTTTTTTTTAAATGGGATGTGGGTCTGTTTCTTCTTGGGACCTGATTCCCTTCCCATTTTGTTTCCTTCACCCTCAAGGCTCTGTGGTTTATGGCCTCAAAAGTGGGGGTGTCTCCATCTCTCCCTCCCCTTCTCCCCTCTCTCCCCTCCTCCTCCCCATCCCCTCCCTCTTCCCCCTCCTCCCTGCCCTCCTCTCCCCCTTTCCCCTCCTCCTCTCTCCTTCTCCTCCTTCCTCCCCTCCCCCCAGACCTTTATCACTGTCTTCAGGGTGCTTGCTGTGCACCAGCCTCAGGTGAGAGGTGTGCTGTGCTGTCCTTAGCACTTCAGTAATTCTGTCACCTTTGAGTAGGTTCGTTACAGACCATGCCCCATTCTCTAAAAAGAAGTAAGAGTCCACAACAAAATTAAGACACGTTTCTTTTCACTGGTGGATGGGATGCTGTTGCATAGTGCCTCACTTGCCTTCTGGGATAGCTCCTTTTACACTGAGAAACACAATGTGGCTCATGCACCCTGCGGAAGTGATGCTTGAAATTCTCTTTTATAAGACAGACATTATTTTTTTTCAAACCCATCTTGCATATGTATTTGAAGGGTCATTTGGACTTTGTAGAATGTGGTAACCCTAGATCAGGGCTGAATACTGGTAGATATTTGAGATTCTCCCAACTAATAGAATCAGGGTGAGGGATTGAGAATTCCGAGAAGACTTTGGAATTTCCTGCTGTCAAGGACAACCCTGGGGTCCTTGAACTGGCAGTGTGAGTCGTATTTTGGTTGTGCCATAATTCAGCAAACTGAACACTAGGGCTGGAAGACACTCCAATGGGGCATCTTGCTGTCCTTTGTATGGTTAGGAACTGAGGTCAGCAATGGTTAACGGCTTCCCCGAAGTTTGTGTCAGGGGTGGAAATGGATCCAGTTTTCCCCGGGTTTCAGCTCAGTGCTCTTCTCCCAGGGTACATCATGGTAGATCTTGCTACTGGATTTGTATTATGATTTCTCACTGTTCTCCTTCTGATGAACATTTTATTGATAATTAGTCTCTAAAGAACATATCAGAAAAGTAGAGAGGATCTGATCTCTGTATTTGGCAAGATACATGGAACCACAAATGCCACTTTGTATAAAGTAGCTTGGCTCCAAAATAACATGTAGACTCCATGTCTGATACTTTTAAATGTTTCCAACAAAAGGGGCATTCAACAGCGATTTAATGACAAATTATTATTCAGGAGTTTAGAGAAGAAAGGCACTGTCAAACTCAGGGAGGAAAAAATGCTACTAGACTGGAAGTAATTAAAAGTAATGAAATTTAGATGAAAATAATTGAATTTTCCCCAAGTCTAGCAAAAGAACAGAGCATTCTAAAGTGATTATAATATTCCTAAGAGGAAGTTATCTCATATAAGAGACTGTTAGATTAAGAAAAGTTTGATGAAGAAGAATTTCTTACAATGAATGAAGTATGGTAAACACAGAAGAATTTGCTGTTGGAGACACATTGCAGAATGGCAGTGTTTTAAAAATTCTGTGCCCAGAACTAAACCCACAGATGAAAGTGACTTCAAGGGCAACTTTTACATATGGACTTACTTGTACTAATGCTCTTTAACAAGGTGAAAAACTTCTCATCAAGTGCCACCTATTTATAGGCCTGACTGAGGCCCAGAAATGACATGTATCTAGACTTCTTCTAGAGTGAAGATATAAATTATTTCAGAAGCAGAACACCATGGTGATAACACCTCACATTTTATGTTGTATTTTATTATTTACAAATATATTATCTCAACTGGTATTTAGAGTAACTGAGTTATTAGAATGTCATTGTCCTAATACCGTTACCCCATTTTACAGACAAGGAAACTAGGAAACTGAGGCTCAGAGAGACTGTGGCTTGCCCATGGCTGTGTCTCCAGTAGGTAATTGAGCCAAAACCCGGGTCTTTCAGTCCCCAGCCTGGACTTCTCACTGATGACTGGGCCTCTCCTGAAGCAAGAGCCTCCCGGACTGTAGACAAAGAGGCATGAAGGAGAATTGTCAACTTTCTCAGCCCTGCCCTGTGGCATTCTTGGCAAAGATTGGTATCTTCTTGTAGATAATAACCGCCCCCCTCCACCTACTAAGTATGGGCACCTTCTTAAGCCCTTTCAACCTGTGCTTCTGATAAATTGTCAGCCCTGAAGTGTCCTGTGTGGATGCTTAGTTTTTCAGAAAACTGCCCAGTTCTATGGTTTGTTGACCTGAGGAGGTTTGAACCCTTTGCCTTTATTCACACTCGGGGCTTTCCCCGCGTCTTTAAGGAGGTAGTGGAAAAGCTGTGGAAGCAGCAGAAATTGTTGGATGGGATATTCAGTGCAGGAAGGTTGAGAGGTGGGCATCTTCATGCCATGATGTTGCCCTGCACAGACCACACCTGCAGTCTGGGGGGCCCCAGGGCCATGCAGACATCTTCCATCCTCATCCAGAAGGATCACATCTGCTCCATCTGGCTCATGGAAACCCTATGAAAATTTAGTGAGATTACCTATTTTTATATTCTCTTTATTGCTTTTTCTTTAATTTTAAGATTTGAGCTAGTCATATAATTGCTATTAAAGTACCTTTAAGCTATTAAGGGCATGCAACTATAAAATAATATTTTGCACCATTTATACAGTGTCCTCTGCCTGGTACATCCTTTACCTCAAGAATCTTTTCTCATGTTTTTTTTTCTGTTGATTGATAGCAACTATAATAATCATGAATTACATCTGATTGTACAAGGGTGTAACTGTGTGATGATTTAAAATTATTATGCAAAGATCTGATTTAGCTCAGATTCTATTGCTGAAAACCCTGCAGATCTGCTTGACCCAAGCTTAGGACCTTTGGAGCCTCTGCACCCACCATCAACCACTGTCTTCTTAAACATTGCCATTTCTGCTCTCACCAAGACATGCCACTCTGGTCACAAGGTGGGAAGGCCAGTTAATTAGTAAATTTATGAAATAAGTGAACTTTATAGAACAGAGGAAATAAAAAACTTAACAAGATAGGAAGGGTCATTTGTCTTTACTTTCATATTTTCTCATTGTGGCAATCATGCTGGGAGGTCACCGGAGAGAGAATGCTAATGCTGAGAGGCCGTGTTTTAATCAACAGTGACATACTTCCAGTGCTGGTTGGGAGCATGAAGCAGGAGAACCTTATGGAGCTTACCTGCTAGAAGGGAGACAAGACAGTAGACACATGACAAGTTAGTGTGGCTGGAGAAATATGGCCAGAGAGAGAGAGCAGGAGATGATTTAGAGAGGCAGGTCCTTGAAGGCCAAGGTGAGGAGTTAGGGTTTTACTTGAAGCGTGAGAGGAATCATTGGAGGGTTTTTGAGAAGGGAAGGAAATTGATGGTTTTTGTTTTCAAAAGGACCTATGGGTTATAAAGCCACAGACCTACGAAAGAGATGGAAGGAGGCTTCATCTCAAGTGTGAACTCGTGTCAGTTGGTCGTGTCTGCCAACAGCTCTGGTTTGAGAGGGATCTACAATGGCAAGTGCTGGCTTAGGGGAAATGGTGTCACACCAGTTAGCAGCAATGTCTTAACATGTGATTGTTATTTCCCCCCATAGCTTCATAGCTGGCCAAGGGTTTAATATGAAATAAGTCATAGATAAGGCCAGTGCTATAAATAAAAAACAAGAAATAGCCCCAAATCTTGGTAATCACTCAAACATGTAAAATACAGTAGTCCCTCCTTAACTGCCATTTTGTTTTCTGCAAACCATGGCAAACCAAGGTTTAAAAATATTAAAAGGAAAATTTCAGAAATAAACAATTCCTAAGTGGTACATTGCACAAGTTCTGAGTAACATGAGGAAATCTTGCTCTATCTCACTGTCTCTTCTAGGACTTGAATCAACCCTGTGTTCAGCATAGTCACACTGTATACCTAGTCCCTGCAGGTTAGTTCACTTAATTCTTGTCCAGGTTATCAGATTGACTGTCCAGTAAGGCAGTGCATGAGTTCAAGTAACTTATTTACTTAATAATGGTCCCAAAGTGCCAGAGTAGTCATGCTGACAATTCAGATACACTAAGAGAAGCTGCGAAGTGTTTCTTTTAAGTGAAAAGGGGTGTGTGTGTGTGTGTGTGTATCATAGTATTATAGAGTTTGCACTCTCTGTGGTTTCAGGTATGCCTTGGGGACCTTGGAACATATCTCTCACAGATAAGGGGGGACTATCGTAATTTAGTTCCTCACCAATAGACAGACCTATGGGCATCTTTATCTTTATGAATTATAGAAACCTACTTCAATCCAAAGCAGAGAATATCTATACTGACTTTCTTTGTATCTACTTGAAGAATTTCACATTTCTTTTCACTAGAGAGTATCAGTAATGATGGAGACTAGCAGAGTATCTAGAAAATGCCAGAGAAAATGTAGTAAGATTAAATTTTTAAGAAGTTAGGTTCTTCTGATTGCAGCTTATAACAACAACAAAATTCTAAGTAGACCGATTTCATTACTGCTACTCTTGGAATTTTGAAAAATTGAGATTGGTGGTTATGCACAACTCATCTCACCAAAGTTGATATGGAATGCTAATCACAAAATAAAGACTTCTGTGTCTCTTCAATAATCTTTTTACCTTCACCAAGAAGATTGAAGTCCTTGTATACTATCCAATTTGTGTGATTTGGTTAAAATCATATCTAAGAAATTAGTTTTAGCTCAAGGGTGGAAATCAGAATGAAATAAAGACATGGATAGTTTTCAAGGTACTGAAAGAATTGTTATCTCCTTAAAATAGAACATTTAAGTTGTTATATACCATTGGCATTACCATAAACCAGCCATACAATTTCTGTTACTTTCTTTGTAACTTTGTTTTATTTTTGTCCTGCTCATAGTACATGTCAGCAAATATATAGCTAGAAATCTATGCATTGCAAAAAGTCCTCCATATCTCCTGACCCTGACCAACTTAAAAAAAAAAAAAAAAGCAAGATCTTAGGAAGCAGGTTGGAAGTTTAGGTCTAGAACAGGAATATTCAATTTGGGTCTTGACTACCCTACTTTGAGTAGGAAACTGCATCTCCTACTCAAGGGAAGGAGTGGGCTTCCACAGGATCAACATCTTGCACAGCTGACATTCTGAGCAGTGATTCCAAACCATTATGATTCATGACTAAATGGTTGAACCAAGGGTAAAAGAAGCATTTTGTCTCTTCTTTCTCTGCAACATCGGAAACACAGAGAATAGCATGGTGTTTGTAATCTGAGAATTTGTGTAAATTTTTTGCATTTTGAAAATTCTTAGAAACACAAAATAATGTAAAACATTTGAAGACTAGTTGGTTGGTGATGCTATTTATATTGGGCAGTTTTTTACTGTTTGCCAAATGCTTTCATCTGCGTTATCTCATGAGGTCCTCATAACAGAGTAGGTAGCTGGGAAGGTGGATGAAACTGAAACTTGTTGAGGAAGGCTTCACCTCCTCATGGTTCAAGGTAGCCCTGGGCCAGATCCAGACATAGCAGCCAGGTCCACCATGCAAAGTCAGTCCCACCCACCAATAAGCACTGTCAGTTGCTCATGCCTGTGTGGTGGGCTGGGTTTCAGCTGACCTGGTCTGGGTTCTGCAGGACTTGCTGTCAAGTTGCAGGTTGGGTTCATGTCTTTCCACACATCTCTCATGCTCCTTAAAGAAGCAGCTACAAAATAATGCTCTTCTTGTGACAAGACACAGACATATAAGGGGCAGGCACAATGCCACAGGCACATTTCAAACTGCTGCTTGTGTCACTACCCCTAACATTCCCTCGTTAACACAAAGTATCAGTGGGGCAGAGAAGTATATCCCATTTAAGAAGGTGGGCAGAGGGGAGAGAGGAAATATTTCATTAATAATAATCTAATGAGTCATATTAGGTCTTCTCAGTGGGCTTGTCAGCTTCTCTTGGCTAAAATAACTGAATCAAATTAATTGATTTGTTTAAAATGACCTTGATTTTAAAACCCTTTTACAGCATTATCGTAGGGCTTCTCCGGCAAGACAAATACTTGACTATGGGATAATAACTCTTATGATGATATATAGGTGAAAGAAAATATCTTGGTTTCCATTATTTAAGATGCAAATAGTATTTTATTTGAAAATGTTCAGATGAAACCAAAATTAACTCAGTTGTAAGCATTGGTGAAATTTTCTTCACTTACATGTGTCCTTGATACGGTATTGTCAGAGGGCCTTTGCTAATAGACAGTAATGTTTGCAAGGGAGATTATTTAAAAAGGAAATAAGTATGTAAGTACACAGATGCTTTTGCCTCTAGAGCTGGCTTTGTAAACCCAATTAATAATCTCTTGACTGGAAAAAAGGACAATTGCTGTTGTCACTCTTCACAGAATTACATGTAAGAACTTAGAACATCAGAGTATCTCTGATTTCTATTAAATCCTTTATTGCCTCAAGAGGGGTATTTTAGGGTAGCTTAGCATTTACTCCCCCAGCATAATATTGCTTTTAGTATACCATATGTATGCCTTGTATATGTATAACATAATTGTACCAGATGTTCAGCTTTTCAAGCATATAATTAATAACAGTTGTGGTAGTAATAATAGCTAACAGGTAATTGAATGTTTATTATGTGTCAGGCACTCTTATTAGCTCTTTAGATGCATTTTCTTATTGAACATTCACAGTCTGTAATGCAAGTACTGCTATTATCTTTATCTCTGATATGGAGAAACTGAGGCAATGAAAAAAAATTTTTTTTATAAGTAGTATCTCTAAGGTCACTAGAACTTGGAAGACATTTGTCTGGCATGTCCTGCATATACAAGGCAAGTTTGTTCTCCTAGACTTAAAAGAATAAGATACTTGCAGCATTTGGAAAGAGAAGGTAGGAGTAGGTAGAGTATTGTCTATGTCCATGTTTTTTTAATAGACTTTATTTTTTAGAGAAGTTTTGGGTTCACAACAAAACTGAGCAAAAGGTACAGAGATGTCCCATATGCCCCTTGTCCCCACATATGCACAGTTTTCCTCATTAACATCTCCCACCAGAGTGGTGCATTTGTTATTATTGATGAACCTGTGTTGATACATCATTATAACCCAGAGTCCATCATTTACGTTAGGGTTCACTCTTGGTGGTCTGCATTCAACAGATTTGGTCAAATGTGTAATGGCAAATGTATATCAATCATTATAGTATCATACAGAGTAATTTCACTGCCCCCAAAATATCCTCTGTGCTCTGCCTATTCAAACCCTACTCTCCCTTAGCCCCTAGCAATCACAGATCTTTTTACTGTCTCCACAGTTTTGCCTTTTCCAGAATGTCATATAGTTGGATTTTAATTGCTTATTCAAGGAGTTTTGATATGTTTGTGCTGCTTGGGTATCCCAGCTCTTTGTTAACATTAGACTGGGAGAGGAGTCCTGGTGCAGCCCCTGCCACTAGCCTGCCTCACGCTTCAGGCAACTCAACCTTTCTAACTTCAGTTTATTTATTTGTAACATGAAGTATTCTGTTCAGCTCATACTTCCCCTAGAAAGTTCTGAGTCTCTGTTCCTGATCTCTTTCCTCTGTTGTAAGGTTTGGATGAAGGGATATGTGAGGACACATGGAGAATGAGGCACAATATTTCTTCTCCTTTTCTGGGAGCTGTAAAGGTCGATTCTGATTTGTGAATAGTACACTTAGGACTATAATAAATGCCTACCTGATGAAACTTTCTCTCTCTAAAGAGAAATATCTTATGGAAAGAGAAGTGGGCCCTGAGTTTTAGGTTGAGAAATGTGTGGATAGTTTGCAGACTTCACCTGGGAATATGCATTCACAAACTCACATTTGTATGTATGTTAGAAAAGCCAAATGCCATCAGAAGAAAGAGTGTTTAATGAATACAGCAGAAAGTTTGTGTCTAGAAGTTGCTCAAAGATTACTCGTTTTAAAATGCACACCATTGGTAATTGAAGGATGATTTGCTACAGCCAGAGCAGGTCAGGAGGCTATAGTCTCCTGTTTTCAGGACTGAAGACAGCTGCTCTGCAGTTTGAGGTAGCTACTCTGAGTGACAGGGACAGGACAGTGCAATTCCCTTCAGAATTAGTATGCCACATCAGATCCTCTTGCTGATAACAATCCCCAGAAGGGATTGGCATGAAATATTCAAAGTGATTAAAATCAAGGCCCTACAACAAAGACTACTCAGCAAGGTTATCATTTAATATTGAAGGACAGATAAAGAGCTTCCCAGACAAGAAAAAGCTAAAGGAGCTCATCGCTGCAAAAATCAGTATTACAAATAATGTTAAAAGGACTTCTTTAAGAAGGAGAGAAAAAAAGAACATAAATATGAGTAATAAAATGGCAATAACTATATATCTATCAATAATGACTTTAAATGTGAATTTATTAAATGCTCCAATCAAAAGACATAGCTGAATGGATAAGAAAACAGGACTCATACAGATATTGTCTATAAGAAACCCACTTCAGATTGAAATACACACACAGACTGAAAGTAAAGGGATGGAAAAAGATATTTCATGTAAATAGAAGTGAAAGAAAAGCTGGGGTAGAAATGCTAATACCAGACAAAATAGACTTTAAAACCAAGGCTATAATAAGAGGCAAAGAGAGACATTACATAATGATAAAGGAATAAATCCAACAAAATGATATAACCCTTGTAAACACTTATGCACCCAACAAAGGAGCACCTAAATATCTAAAGCAAATGTTGACCAAGGTAAAGAGAAAGATATACAATAATACAAGAATAGCAATGGACAGATCTTTCAGGCAAAAAATCAACAAGGAAACAGCAGCCTTAAATGACACACTAGACCAGATGGATTTAGTTGATATTTTTAGAGCATTTCACCACAAAGCAGCAGAATATACTTTTTTTTTTCAAGTGTACATGGAACAGTTTTGAAGATAGCCCACACTTTAGGCCACAAAACAAGTCTCAGTAAATTTAAGGAGACTGACATCATGCCAAACATCTTTTCTGACCACAATGATATGAAACTAGAAATCAATGACAAGAAAAATACTGAAAAATACACGAATACATGGAAGCTAAAAAGCATGCTACTAAACATTGAATGGATTAACAGTGAGATCAAGGAAGAAAACAAGAGATAACTTGAGAAAAATAAAAATGAAAATACAGTGACCCAAACTCTGTGGGACACAGTGAAAGCAGTCCTAAGAGGGAAATTCACGTTAATGCAGCCCTACTTCAAAAAACAAGAAAAATCTCCAACAATCTAACCTTACACTTAAAGGTACTAAAAGAAGAACAACAAAGTCCAAATTGAGTATTAAGAAGGAAATAATAAAGATTAGCATGGAAATAAACAAAATAAAGTCTAAAAAATAATGCAAAACAGTGAAACTAAGACCTGGTTCTTTGCAGAAATAAACAAAATTCTTAAACCTTTAACCAGACTCATCAAGAAACGAGAGAGGACCCAAATAAATAAAAATCAGAAACAAAAGCATAGAAGTGACATTAGTACCACAAAATCCAAAGGATTATGAGAAGATATTACAAACAAGTATATGCCAACAAATTGGGCAATCTGGCAGAAATGGATAAATTTCTGGAAACATACAATCTTCCAAGACCACATCAAGAAGAAACAGAAAATTAAATCAACAATCAAAAACCTCCCAAGAAACATAAGTCCTGGATCAGATAACTTCACAGGTGAATTTTAACAAACATTCAAAGAATTAACACCTATTCTTCTCAAATTATACCAAAACATTTTAAGAGGAAGGAAAGCTCCCAAGGTCATTTTAAGAGGCCACCATTATACTGCTTTCAAAAGCAAACAAAGACATTCCAAAAAAGAAAATTATAGGTTGATATTCTTTCTTTTTTTTTTTAATTCATTTTTATTGTTAGACTTATTGGGGTGACATCTGTTAGCAAGGATTACATAGGTTTCAGGCATACAATTCTACAGTGCATTGTCAACTTGATGTATAATAAGTTCACCACCTAATGTGACTTCTCTTTCCATCACCTTATATTTAGCTTCCCCACCTCCTCTCCCACCCCCT
>PVJL010010523.1:0-48777 GCA_004026885.1 Lyroderma lyra | reverse complement strand
CTGGAGATCATCATGCTAAGTGAAATAAGCCAGACAGAAAAAACAAAGAACTGCATGATTTCACTCATATGCGGAATATAAAACTTAAAGCAAAGAAAAAAGAAATGAACAAACAAATAACCCATGGACACAATCGATAGTTTAATGTTTATTTGGGGACGAGTGGGTTAGGGAGGGGAGAAAGGGGAGGGGGTGGGAGGGGGGGGAAGCTAAATATAAGGTGATGGAAGGAGAAGTCACATTAGGTGGTGAACTTATTATACATCAAGTTGACAATGCACTGTAGATTGTATGCCTGAAACCTATGTAATCCTTGCCAACAGATGTCACCCCAATAAGTCTAACAATAAAAATGAATTAAAAAAAAAAAAAAAAAAAGATTGACCTTTGTCAATGGAGCTACAGGACAAGGATGTGACCTCCCGCCATGACCCGCTTTTAGTTAGTAACGTTTATGTTCAGACCATCTGTGTGGCTAATTTCAGTCTCTGAGTTTGTGGCATCCACCATGCTGGCTCCCTCTGAGCTGTCAGGGTTAGTAGGTGGCCCTTTTTATGTCCACACCTCATCCAAAAACATACTCTACTTTCCTTAATTACTTCTCACACACAGTTGTTTGCTTCTACCCTTTTATTTCTAAGTAGTTGTAATTGATTAGAATTCTTAATCCTTAGAATTCTTAATTCCTAGTGAAAACTAAGAAGTACACAATTGCAGACTAGCTGTTACACTTGCATTCTGTGGATGGGCAAATTAATAAATACATTTTATAATTTCTAAAAGTAGGGAGTTCCCTGGTGGTGTAGTGGCTTAAGGCTTCAGCGTTGGCGCTGTCAGTGCTGCGGCCTGGGTTCGATTCCCAGTCAGGGAGCTACCCACATACCAAAAAGCAAAAAAATTAAATTAAATTAAATTAAAGTGTATGTTCCACACAGCAAAATTTTCAATGCAGCACAAGACATGTTTATTGACAGAACCAAATATCTTTAGTTCCTTGTAATAAAAAGCCAAAAGTAGATAGCCTTGTGCTCAGTGATTAAAGTTTCAGCATTTTATCTTATTTAGAAATTACCTAAATATTCAATAAATAAATAATCATTTAAATTATCTTAGTATAACTTTAAGGTTTGAAGTTACCAAAAATATTTTGGAAACTATTTTTAAGTAGATGTATCATAAAACAGTTATTGTTGAAAAGCTTATTATAAATCTTATAAATTTTACTTATATCTAATTTATCTGTTCTTAATTATATTTGGCTTATTCATAAAAATTCCATGAGACAGTAAACAGCTCATCCTTGCCTTAAATTATCTTTCTTGTTCACAGTTCTGTAGGAAACATACATGAGCTTTTTACTATACCTAGGTAGAACAAAAGTTACATCTCTGTCATCGTGTTGAGGTCCAGCTGCCTGCCACTCATAAACCAATAACTAAGATACAAGGTTAATGGAAGGAAAAGCAGGTTTATTCCAAATGCCAGCATTTAGAGAAGACAGTGGACTCCTGTCTCAAAGAAGGCCTTCCCCTTTCTGAGGACAGCCAGGAAGTTCTGTTGGCAGGCAGGTAGGGCGAAAAACAAAGAAAGCGGGACTCACTTGCACAGGTTTCAGGCTGACAGTTGAGAAATCACCTCCTGGGCTCCCCAGGGTTGTGTGAAATGTTGTTATTGTAAGCTCAGCAGCCATGGGGTGCTCTATGCATCATTATAAAAACTGCTAGGGAGTTGCATCCATGGACCTTGGTGTCTGGGTACCTAGGAATTGAGAACTTATTCTTTTCAGGTTCGTGCTTCACTGATTAATTGGATTAATGAGGTATATGTAGCCTTAAGAAAGGGAACAAAACAGACTCATTACATAAACATCTTATCTGGTCTCGGGGAAGTGGGGACCCTCACTGATACCTGAATGATCCCTAAGTGTATCTGATCTAGGCCACATAACCCTCAGGTGATACTGAGGTGACCTCCTGGGAGCTCCAGTGCCAAGGGCAAGAGAGCAGAATGGCTGATTAGAAGAGAATTTGCCCCTTGTTTAGGATACCACGTGACACACCACTTCTCAGTTTTATGTGTGTTTGCTCACACACAGTATAATGAAGAGAAACAGGAGACTAGACTGTTGTCTCTCTAGCTTTCTCCTGTAGGCTTGGGACAGGGTCAGTGTTTTCCTCTCTCTGCATATGTTAACAAGGCTTGTCGCCTTGTGCAAGGTCACTCCTGTCTTTCTGCATCTGATGGCAGTAATGGGCCACAGAACCCCAGATCTCCAAGGGTCTGATTATGAGTCACCAAGACAGAAAAAAGAAACACAGGCAAGATCAATAATTGTCTTCTATATCAGCAATGGCTGGTGAGACATCCAATGGGCAGGTATTCCTGAAAATAATATACTCAGGCAAAAATTACACAGGAAATATGAAAAGTGCGTAAAAAGTTACGTTATGGGGCTGGAGGACATAAAAAGAGCACAGGCGAGTGACATGTAGTATTCTAAAATGAAAAGCCTGTATGTTAAATGTTGTCAATTTTTTGCCAAATTGAGATGTAAAATGCAAAAATGTCCTAGTTTGAAACACAGTATTGTCCTTTTTGAACTTGGAAAATTTTTATCTGAATGAATAAATATATTTAGAAATAAAATTTAGTAAAGAATAAAAAGAATGATCCTTTCCTAACAGATATAACACCATAGACTTAAAATGGAGTAGTTGGCACAGAAAAACAAACCCAGCTAGATTTGGGACTGAGACACCCAAACTGACCTGTAACACCACAGAAATTCACAGCAGAAACAGCAGCCTTTGAAGAAGTTCTTGGAAACCTCACAGAAAAAAGTGGCAATAACATCATTTGAACATGTGAAATTGAATTCTTATGAGAGCCACATAAAAATAAAATCTGTTAACAGTCCTAATGGAATAATAAAGTCTATTTATGTAACAAACTGCATTCTTCTGGGTGTTTTCCATATGTGAACAAATGGCATTCCTCTAACCGTGATGAAAAGTGAGGCTCAGAGGACCGAGCTGGCCCACACAGCAGAATTCTCATCCAGGCCATCTGGCTCTGGGGTCCCTGGGCTTCACCCCTTCAATGCGCATTGTGCACGCGCTCGCATGTCCACACACGGTGTTGTCTCCGACACCACTTCTATGTGACGAGTCAACCTAACACTTAGAGGTGTGGTACAACCATCATTTTCTCTTGCTCACAGTTTTGTGGACCAGGAATTTGGGAATGGAGTGGATGGGCAGTTCGTTCTTGGGGGCTCTTATGTGACTGCAGTCAGATGACAGAGGGTCAGCAATCACTTGAGAGTTCAGTTGGGCTGGACATCCACGGTGGCCCTCTCACCTGGCTAGCAGGTGATGCCAGCATTGCTCATGAGCTCAGGTGGGCTGTCAAGCAGGCATCTGCAAGGGCCTCTCCAGTACAGTGATCTTGGGAAGTGGGGATCCTCACATGGATCCTGAATTTACGAGGGGCAAGTGTCCCAGAGAGCTCGGCGGAAGCCCTGAGCCTTTCTCTGATGCATTTTGGAGGTTGCAGTGTCACTTCCTCTGCGGTTTTCAGGTGAAACAGGCACAAGCCCACCCAGAGTCGAGAGACATCATAGATCCCACCTCTCAATGCACAGAGAATGAGGCCATCTTTTAAACCAAGCTTGTCCTACCCGCAGACTGTGAGCTGCATGTGGTTCAGGACGGCTTTGAATGCAGCCCAATACAAATTCGTAAACTTTCTTAAAACATTACAGAAATTAAGCACAGACCTTTTTTTAGCTCATCTGCTATCATTAGTGTCAAGTGTATTTTATGTGTGGTCTTCTTCCAATGTGGCTCAGGGAAGCCAAAAGTTTGGACACCCGTTTTAAACCAATGCAACGTATCATTAGATCATTGACAAAGTATCTAAAACATATCGTGTGTTTACTCAGAGCCAGACACTGTGCTAATTCTATGAGGGCTGTCCAGAAAATAATCCATTCCACAATTGCCTCTATTTCTCATATTATATGGCTGGATACTTTCTGGTCTGCCCTTGTATTAATATGGATATTTTATATAAATTATACACTTATATTTACACTGAAAATAAATAATTGTCAAAGTAAACCTGCACACTGAAAGTTTCAGGGCCATGCTTTCCCACGATACCCTGGTCTCGGTGATGTTTAGGCCAGAGAACCTTCTGGGTCACATCTCCAAGAGCCTAGGTATCTCGGCATCCATAGGCCTGCCCCTCCCTGCGGGGCAGCCCTTGATGGCTCCACCCAAAACCCCTGTGGTGTGTGTTGTGGACCAGGAGGCCTGGGTGGTGGAAGACGGACAGATGCCTGGGGTGAGGTGGAGGAGGCACAGGTGGGCTGAGCTGTGTCCTCAGCCCCTTCCGGTGCCTCCCCAGCCCCACCCTCTGTCTGCCCAGCGTCTCCCAACTCCAACTTTCATGAGGAAGAGAGAATTGAATTGGAAGTGTCCCAAAGGCATGGCTCTCCATGAAATCAGGATTTCATTGCAGTACCAGGATGATGGGTGTTTGTGTAAAATCGAGGTTTTTTTCCCTCCAAGGCAGCAAAGACCCTGTAGGAAGGCCATCGCCCCAGGCCACCACTTCTAACAGTCTGCTTGACCATGTCCCTCTCCCAGTGTAAACATTTCATTCCAGGTTCCCCCACAGGGCCCAGGCCCAGATCTCCCCTGACAAGCCTACTGTGGCCTGTGGCCCTGTTGTCAGCTCCTATCCCCTCCTTTGCCCTCCAGAAACAGCAGGACAAGGAGCTTTTCATAAAGTAACTGCCCATTCAGGCACATCCCTGAGACAGTGAACAACTCAAGGAGTAGCTACGTTCCTTTTTATTGCTTAAAGCAGGAGCAGGGCATGTGCACCAGGGACAGGTGCATCTGAAAAGCGATTAAAAGAAACAGGTTAGAGCCACTTGGTTATGCAAACAATGCTCAAGAAGCCTTCTCTAGGTGTCTCCTGGGGCCAGCACACTGAGAGGAGTCCACGAAGGTAGGGTCACCCATCTAAGGCTCAGGGACTCTACTTGAGGGGACACAGGGGGAAGGGTGCAAGTGAGAGGTGGTCAGCATGGCCCAGCTTGTCATATGTCCTCTATACATCCTTGCAGCTGGACTTCAACAAGGAGATCTTGCTCATCCAGGGGACAGAGTAAATCTGGAAAGAGCAGAGCACTTTCTGCAAAAGGGAACAGAGAGGGAAGTCTGTTAGGGTTACAGTAAAAAAGGAAATCGCCCAACAGGAGATTTCAGAAGTGCAGGCGAGGAACTGTGTTTCCGTGGTTGCTGGTTAAGACTCTCAGCCACTCCTTTGCCCAGACCACGGACAAAGACTCAGCGCTGGTCTCCATGTCACCTCTCCCATCACCCCACGTCTAGGAGATGGCATCCCGCACCCTCCAACCAGGATTCCACCCTGTCACTCCTTCAGCACAGCCATGTAGGGAGCAGCCCACACAAGGCCACACAGTCCCAGAGGATAAAGGACATGGCCCCAAGTTCCTTCCACCTCCAGCGGGCCAGCATGAAGCCAAGTCCAAAACCCTCCTGAAGGGGGAATGGTGTGGTGGGTGGGGGATGACAAGAGGGTGGAGCTCTCCCCAGCGGCTCCCATGAACCAGCCAAGCCCAGGGGGAGAGTGTGCCAGCCAGTGAGCAGGGCAGCCTGGGAGGGTGTCTCCTGTCCAGGCCTCTAATTCCCTATAATCTGTTCCAGTGGTGGAGGCTGCAATTAAAGGGCCCCTTCTCCCCTCTGCTGCCTCCTCCATCCAGCAGGCAATAATCCCCAAAGCACACAGTGCCCCTAGGTCCCAGCTCAAACTGATTTATAAATTCAAATTGGGCACCTGCACACCACATACCCTCCCCCCACACAGACCCCAACACCCACACATCCCTCCCACACCTCAGTGCTCACTCATTACAACCCATAGGCACACATCCAGCCCTCTGCCCGGCACGCCTGGACCCTGGCCCATACCAGGCACATACCTTCATAAGGTGAGGCTGGTCATGGAACGGACAGCTGGCCAAGTTGGACTGGGACTTGGTACACGTGGTTCGACCGATCTCTACATCCAAGAAGTACTTCATCCCAGCCACGACCTATGCACAGGAAGAGCAGGACTGGCTTTCACACAGGCAGTTACCTTCCTGCTGTCACACCTCGGGCCAGCATACACGGGCTGCCAGAGCTGGCATGGCACCCAGCCACCTCCAGACTGCTGCCCAAGCTGCAGTGCCCCAGGCCCTCCTTGTAACTTGTTGACAGAGTGGCTTCAACAAGGTGCATCACCCAGCCCAGTGGGAAGACAGGGAGCAACAAGGCAGGTGGGAACCAAACACCAAAGTCTGCTAACAGGGTGAGGAACTGCCGGTGAGTCTTTGGGGAGCCAGCAGGGTGTCAGCCCTCAATGTGCCAGTGCCAGGTCCAAGGCGGGGACTAAAACCAAGTGACAGCTCTGCCTAAGCCAAGGCTGCATCCATCCTGGACGCCTTCTGTGTTGCAATAATGACCTTGAAGCTACAGTCCAGTTAGTAGTGTGGAGCCCACTGAGACTCTCGTTCCATGTGACCAGGTTTACTCAGCCCCTCCCTGAGCAGTAGGAAATGAGATGTTTTACACACACACGCCACACAGAGGTCTGAGGCCCATAAAAGGTGCTTGTTAAGAATTCTTCGTGACGGGAATATTTCTGAAGTGTATCACACATCACGTCTGACATCTGAGGTTACAGAAGTGAAGCTCGTGCACGCACAGCCTTCCTCAGACACGCCTCACGCGAGCTCAGAACACCTGGCGATGAGAGGTCCAGACCGGGCTCTAGACTCTGCCCAGTGGATCCCAAGCAAGAAACATGATCCCTTGGGTGTCAGTTTTCCACATGGGCCCATGTGCTATGACACCAAGCAAGGACACACTGAAGAGGAGCAGGTCTGCGCAGACCTAGTGAGCAGGGCATGCACATCCCATCCAAAGGGGACAGTGTCGGCAGATGCTGCAGGAGAAAAGGGTCTGATCTTGACCCACTGCCTGAAGTTTCAAGAGGAGGTGAAAACGGGCCCTACACACTCACAGGCAGCACTGCATTTAGTTACCGTGTGGCCAAGTTCTGCTCTCCAAAGGGATGCAGGCCAGCTGCTTTCGGCTCTAGCCTGCCTTCAAGGACAAGGCCCAGTAGCCCTATCTTCCCCTCTGGACTTGGATGACTCACTTCCTTATCTGGCCATGCTGGCAGAGGCAGGGTCAGGTGTGGTCCTCTCTATCCCAGCAGGCACTTAACTACTCCTGGTTGCTGGCAGTGGGTTGTCCATCTCAGGGTGGGGAATAAGAATTCACAACCCAGAGCCTGCTCCATGGGTGTGACCTACAAAGAGAAGCAATGCTCCTCCAGGACTTCTAGGCAGGTTTGGATTCTTCTGTAAGATGCTCCCCAAGGGCATCCACCTGGATACCACAGGCCAGGTCCTGAACTCCTCTGTGTTTGCTGATATCCTCAGGGTGACCAGGAGAGCAGTATGGGGCCCACCTCAGGGAGGATGTCTGCGGTGCCTGCCCTCCCCAAATACCATTGCACATGGAGGACATGGAAGTTGGTTTCGTGACACCTGATGAAAGACGTAAAAGAGAACACACTTCTGCATGACTAGAATCTCATCCTGAGGGAATCTCAGGCCAACCTAATCTGAGCGCCAGTCTGCACACCAGCTGCACCCTTCACAAAGGCCAAGGTCAAGGGTGCTCCGGGGTGAAGGCGGCTGCAGGACACTGGCTGCAGTGCATGACCCTGGAGTGTCTTTGGCTATAAAGGACATTGGTGGGACAATCGAGGACATCCGAATAAGGTCTGTGTATTAGATAATTGTGTCAGTGTTGATTCCTGATTTTCAAAATTGTAATTATGTAAGAAAATGCTCGATTTTAGGAAATGTGTATATACTCTCAAAGCGTTCATAGAAATAAATGAGTATATGTACCCTGGCACCCCTGAGAGGAAGGAGGGAGGCAGATAAAGCAAATAGGGCAAAATTTTAACATTTGAAAAAATCCAGATTATGAATCTACACAAAGATTCTGTGCTAATTCTGCAACTGCTCTGCAAGTCTGACATTATGTCAAAATAAAAAGTGAAACGGAAAAAAAAAAGCGCTTAAGAAAACATTCAGTGGCCAAGCAGGAGGAAAGCCAGGTGTGCGGTCTGGTTTTCCTTTGCCTGTGGTCATTTAATTTCGAGCTCACACTGACTCCCCCGCACGCCCCAGGTTGAGGTGGGCTGGACAGTGGCCCTGACCCCCGAAAAAGTCCTTCTTTCTGGGCTGATGCTTGGAAACAGAAACGAAGGGCAGAAGACCATATAAGAGTGCTTGGGACCCACTGGCACTCCTGGTGACAAGTTCGCAATGGGCTTGTCAGCAAACAAAGCGGATTCCAGGATTTGGCCTGAGGGACGGGAAATACCAGGGAAAGTGCCTGGCTGAGAAGCTGGGGCACGTCAGTGTCTACGGCCCATTTGCTTGGAGGGTGATCCTCCGGCCAGCTGGGGGAAAAGGACAGCGGCGGGTGACGTCACGAGGGCCACGCCCTCCCGGGGCGCAAGCTGCCCCGTCCACCCCGCTCGCCCAGCTCGCGCCGCGGCCCCGCACCCGGCCCTGGGAACGCACCTGCTTCTGGGCGCGCACCACTTGCACGGCGCGGCTGTGGAAGGCATCATTGCTTGCCTTGTTGTACTCGCTCATGGCGAAGCTGAGCGCCTGCTGCACACCCTCCTCATTCACGTCCGCGTCCCACAGGCCGCCCAGCAGGCGAGGCCGGTTGGGTCTCTGGCCGGCCACGGGGCTCACAGCCAGAGTTATGGCCAGAGCCAGTGCAGCCACCAGGAGCAGCGGGGCGCGCAGGGACCCGGCCATGGTTGGTCTGGAGAGGACGCGAATTAGGTCAGGAAGAGACACACGAAGGCAGGCGGGCACCAACTACCGGCCTGGGCTTTTATCCTCCGGGCCCGCCCTGCCGCGGCTCCTCCTCTTCCGCCCCATCCCAACGCCCTCACGTAGAACATCCCTCCCCTGGGCCCCGTTCCCTTCCAGTCCGGAGGTCCAGCTTCTCCCGCCAGTGCTTTTCCGCAGCTGTGTTACTCGCTCCCCCAGCTCCTCTCTCCCAGTCCAGGCCTTCCGTACCAGTCTTCTGGGCTCCTCCCCGCACCCCTCGGGCTCCTCCCCGCCAGTCCCAGACTTCCTCTACTGTGCCCCCAAGCCAGCTCACCCTGGTTTCACAGAAGGTGTCAGCCCTCTGAAAGGCTTGTAACCCCTGAACTCTAATTCCTTTTTTTTAAAAGGGAAAAACAGCTGTCTTATCCTCTGAGCAATTGGTGAAATTCTAGGGATCCCCAGAGTACGGGTAGGATTTCAAAGATTGGGTAAGACCCCCTCTGCACCTTGTACTGGGGAAATTCTTGGCCAAACATAAGCCAATTAATTAACCTCTATTTGGTAAAAAGTTCAGGTTCTCCTTTTCACAATTCATTTATTTATTCAACCAACAAACCGTTCTTGGACTTCTCTGGCCAGGAGGTGTAGGATCTGTATACAGGTAGTGAGTGGACTAGTGATCCTTGGACTTGACATTGTAGAGGGGCTCTCCTATAGAGATGTAATCTGAACCTGTGTGTAACTTGACATTTTCTAGTAGGCATGTTAATGTAAAAAGAAACAGGTGGCAGTAAATTTAATAATATTTTTTATTTTGTAACCTACAAAAAAAAACTAAGGTGAGAGGCAACAAGTGTTTATTTGAGATCCAAAAGAATAGCTACTTCAGTAGCACGCTTTTAGGCAGAAACCTCAGTGTTCCAATTAGGAGGTGAAGCCAAGGCGCAGGCATGAGAAAGGGAAGGAGGATTATTACTTGAATAGAAGGAAGAAATTTCTAAGGGTGTTAACAAGCTAAGCAAAGCATTTCTACAGATGCAGATAAGCTAACATAGTGATGTTATTCTAAAGAATGTCTTTTATTTTCAGGTCTGTAGTCATAACCACTGTTTCCTTGTTTTGACCCAAGAATATATAATACCTGCCAAGAAGGATTCCTTCTGGTTAATTAGGCCCAACTTCAAAACTGGAGTCTAGCAGCTATTGTGGCAGAAGCATCTCACGCACACTGCCCATCAAAGAAAAGCCACAGGCTGAGCTGTCAGCCAGTGCACTGTGCTCCTGCATTGTGAGTCAACCCTTATAATAGAGCTACTAGGATTGAAATTCAACTAATACCTCTGAGACTTTCAGTATTTAATCAGAGCTGTGTAGTGGTACCCTTATTTGTATCTTTACTGACCAGTCAGAGCTGCTCCATTCTGACCAATCAGAGCAATGCTATTTGGACCAATCAAACTGTGATGGTTTGGAGCCTCGTTTGCATAACAATGGACCAATCAGAGACTGGCAGCAGGCATTCTCTGTGTAAGCCATCTTCACTTCTGTTTGGAAGGAGCAAATTGAGTATCCATCTGAGAGTGTCTCCCAGCTGGAGCTATACCAACAGAGTAGAGCTGTAACACAAGCCTTCACACCGAGGTCATCTCACATGGACCACCTCTTCCAAGTTGTTGCACAGCCTTGCAACAATTAATAGTCTCTCTTCCATTATGTACCTCAAATTGAGGACTCCTATTGGCACTGAACTGGCATCGATGACCTTTGACTGACACCTGTTAACTTTGCAAACAGTTGTTTCGAATATAATGCCCCTGAACGCCCTGCCCAAATGTTATTTTTGCCCAATATTAACATTCCACAGGTGTAAGGTATAAACCCTTCAAGACAGTTCCTCTGGGATAGCAGTTTCCACACCATTTGGAAGTGACTTTGTTTATATGATTGTTTACAAACCCAATATAGGCAAAATATTATTTAAATACATACAAGGAACTGTTAATGAATATTTTATTCTTCTCTGTTTGCTAGGTCTGTGGGATCCTGTGTGTCAGTTCAGATTGTCCTCATTTCAAGGTTTCCATGGCCAAGTGTGGCTCGTGGCTGTGGTATTGCACAGCCTGGCTTTAGGATATGTGTGTCGGGATGGGCAGTGATCAGTAAAGATCAGGGAGTGATAAGGACTTTCTTGGAAGTAAAATAGAAGTGGGGAAAGAGATGGGTGACACTAACACAGGTGAGGGAGGCCTCTTTGGGAAGACAAACATTTAGGCTGAAATGGAAAGGACAAGAAGTTCTGCTGAGACCAGGGAGAGCTTCAGGCAGTAAGAATAGCCAGCAGAGGCCCTGAGGAGGTGGAACTGGGATCACCTTTCTAGGAACAGGAAGCCACTGGAGGGTGTTTAAGCAGGGAAGGGGTGTGATCCAAAATCTTGGCCAGCAGCTGTGTGGTCAATAAACTGTGACTGGGGGCCAAGGGAGAAGATGCAGGGAGACCCCTACCAGGATGGTGCAGGGGAGTAGGGAAGGAGACAGCGAGGGGTGCGGGCAGCTGAGGGAATGTATGTCAGAGCACATGGGCTATTCCTGCTTCTCCCCCTTGAGGAGCCACATTACTGACTCTGTCCTGATTCACTACTTGAAAAACTTCCTTGATGTTTAAAAAAAAAGAAAAATCACCTTGAATAAGGTATAATTTACATACACTAAAACACTCCATTTTATGCATCCATTTTATGTGATACTAGTGTATACATTTAGCAAATGTATACATCAGTATCACCACTCCATCAAGGGTCTAGCTCTAGAACATTACCATTACCCTGGGAACTTGCCTTGTGCTTCGGCCTCCAGCACCATGCCCACCTCTGGCTCCTGGCAATGCACACACCTGTGCCTGTACACTCAGGTTTTGGCCTATTTTTGTACTCCCCATAAATGGAATCATGCAGTGTTAGTGCATGTGTGTCTGGCTTCTTTTGTTCGGCATCAATGTTAAGCTGCCCCATGGTGTAATAACCTAGTTGTTGCTTTTCTTTCTCCTCAGACTGAAAGGACATGGCTAGGACATAGGCTCCAAAGTCCCTTACACACACCTTGCCTCCTTCTCTCCCTCCCCACTGCCCAACCCAGGGAGACATGATGCTCACCGGAAAGCCTGCCGACAGCTCCCGAGGAAAGAGGCAAGACAGAGTACAGTAGCCTTCCTGTTCTGCCCTTAACAGGGAATAAAAGAACCTTTTTGGAAGCCTTCTCTCAGGACCCACCTGATCCTCATTGCTTTATAGTACAAGTTACTGTGGATTTTCACAAGCAGCATAGCGATTAGAGCAGCTCTGGCATCTGAAGCAGCACAGCCAAGTGGAAGGGGCCAGGGAGAGGGCATCTAGGGACTCAGGCGGGCATCTGGTGTAGCTGGGTGCTCAGCCTTGTCCTTGGGCCTCCGCCCTGGCCATGGGGAAAACAGGACGGCTCTGAGCGGGGTTGAGCAATCCTCTGGCATCTGTGGGTAGCCAGTTTCCTTTCCCAATGCACACTGTGGTTGCTGCTGTTACTTCCCTCGTGTACAGTCTTGGAGTCCAGTTCCATTAGCAGTAGGCTTTGGGGGGGCAGAGACAGTCTTGTTCCTTCTGAGGCAGCATTAAAATGGATGCACAGATTTGGGGGCTGGAACTCAGAGGCCACTCAGAGAAGACTGCCCTCTTCACGGTGCCCTCTGTCCTCCCTTTCTGCCATTCACAGAGCAGCTGGATCTAGTGACAGAGACTTGATGAAGCTTTATTCTGGCTCCTCCAAGCCCACTTCTCTCTCTCTCTTTTTTTTTTTTTTTTTTTTTTTTTGGTGGTTCCCTGGCTGGGAATCAAACCCAGGCTGCGGCATTGAGAGCGCCGAAGCCTAGTCCAATCCCACTTCTTCATTAGGCCTAGGTTTTGGCTCTGTCCCGTTCTTACCAGGCCTGCTAACCCTGTCTTGGTGAGAATCCCCTGGCCTGATCCTGCTTAAGTTCCTCAGCCCCCATACTTGATGTCTAATTGTTAGAAGAATCTTGTTAGGTCAATTTAGCAAATATATCCCCAGTGTTTTCTCCTAGTAACTTCCCAACCTCTGAGTGCCCCCTCCCTTGGCTATAAATTCCCGCTTGTCCTTGTTGTATGAGGGCTGTCCGGAAAGTATCCAGCCATGTAATATAAAAAATAGAGGCATTTCTGGTCAGATGTTTTTTCTGGACAGCCCTTGTATTCAGAGCTGAGCTCCTTGTTTCTCCTGTTTCCATAATTGTGATCCCTATTGCAATAATTTTAAAGAAAGTCTCCCTTACCATTTTTTTTTTTAATGTGGGTAGTTCCCTGGCTGGGAATCGAAGCCAGGCCACAGTGTTGACAGTCCCTTACCATTTTAATGAGTGTCAGAATAATGTTTATTCATTAGTAACACTAGAAGTCAGCCAGGCGAGTGCTTTGCCTATCCCAGCTATTCCTGGAACATGGTGACAATACTGCTGCTAAGTAGGAGCCCAGGGGATAGGGAGTCTGAGGGGAGAGCACAGAAAGGGGAGACAGCAGAGAGGCAGACAGGACAAAAGGGTGCAAGGAAGTTTGGAGGAGGTAGAGTGGGGTGCATTTCCCCTAATACTTCATTATAAAAAAATTTCAAACCTGTGTAAAGTTAGAATTTTGTTAGCAAAAACCTACATACTCACCACCTAGATTTTACTGTTAATACTGTACTTTACTAACTTCACCATGTTTATTATTCTGTTTACTTTCTATTCATCCATCAATCCATCTTTTTAAAAATGCATTTCAAAGTAAGTTTAAGAGAAGAGGCCCTGCCTTGGGGAGTTATCCACCCCATATCTAGCATGCCTACCCTATCTAGTATGCCTGCTTTATCTAGCGTGCCTGTCTTGGTGCAAGCTCCCCTCAATAAAGCAATAAATCCCTCCTGCCCTGGTGCAAGGATGCTCCCTGCAATAAAACAATAAATCCTAAATTCTTTTGTCTGTAAGAGCCCACGGGAATTCGGGAATTCATGCCAATATGTAAGAGCCACCAGGAATTTGTGCCAATATGTTAGGACCACCAATAGAAAGGCAACGTGAGTGCTTCTTTGTCTAAAAGCCTGTAAATCCTACAAAAGGACAGGACCAGAGTGGGTCGGGAGCTCGGCTATTTAAGACTTTTGTCTGCTGTTGCTCCGCCCTCCCTCTTCTATCTTTGGTGTTCAGGTGATGCTTTCTGCTGAGCCTAGTTTCCTGCAAGAAATTAAAGCAATCAGTATACTTCACCCCTAAGCACTTAAGCATGAGTAGGTTAGACTACAACAGTTATTTACAGCTTTTTCATTTGCTATAAATTTACCTACAGTGAAATGCACAGACCTTAGGCGTACATTCACTTAGTTCTGACAAATGCATACTTCTGTGTAACTCAAACTCTTATCAGAGACAGAACATCACTTTAACTCAAAACTTCCCAACTCCCCTTCCCAGTGACCTTGGGCCCTCAACCTCAGAGACAACCCCTAACCTCATTTTTTCCCCAATAAGATCAGTTTTTATTACTCTAGAAATTCATGTTAGTTTTTAGTTTCAGAAAAGAGATGTCACATTCAGTAGAGAAAAACCAGATTTTAAAAGATACAGAGCAAATTTTTTACTGTTTCTCACGTTTGAAAAGAAGTTTTTCTTTAAAAAATTAAATTACTACAATGTTATAAAAATAACAACAAATAAAAGTATAAGAAAATAATGTACATGTGTGCATGTGACTGTGTGTACCTGTGTGTATGTGAGTGTGCTCTATGGTATGTTGTTTACCACACTGAGATCATGTGATGATTATAATTTGATGCTGATTTTTTTGTTGTTATTATGTCATGTGAAAAGAAACAAAAGACCCCAAAATGGAATAACTCTTGATAAACTACATCACCAAACCAAAACTTAATAACTAACTGAACTGAAGTTTCAGTCTCTCCCAGGGGTGGAATATTAAACCAACTGACTTAGAGTTTCCTGGTCAGCACTAGTGAGGTGTCCTGTCTTATAAGACCCCCTGTATTCCCATAGGGGAAGGGGTCCTTGCTTTAAATAATCCATTTTTCACATTTCTTATCTGACCCTCTTTCTGCCTATAAAAATCTTTCATTTTGTACAACTCTTTAGGGTACCCTTTTAGTTGCTAAATGGGATGCTGCCCAATTCATGAATCACTTCATAAAACCAACTACACGTGGATCTTCGAATTCAGGGATAGAATTTTGTTCTTTAACATTCATGGATTTTTCACGCTGTTAAAAAATGAAAGCTCTGCCGAATTCCCTATTTAACAAGTTATTCCATCACTTAATTTTTTTCTCTAATGTTACACTTTTAAGGTGTTCCCAGTTATTATTTTTAATATAATGGATAACACTGATACACATTATCATAGGGGGAAAAAGTCTTAGTGCATATTTTGGATTGTTTTCTTCCTACTATTTGAACTATTGGGTCAGAGGCTACAAAGATTTTTCTGGATACAGATTACCAAATAGTTCTCTGAAAAGATATGCCTGACTCAATCAGGTCCAAATAGCAAAGAGAACGTTCTAGTGGGCAAACAAGCATTTTGTGCTTTATTTTATTTGTGAATACTTACAAGTGCAATTATTCTCAGTGCTGTTATCCTGGATCTACAGCCCTGAGTGATGCCACCTGATGGGCCAATTCTTCCTGTTACTACAGCCTTAATACTTAAACCACATCTTGGTAGATCCACCTTGCACTTATTTATCCTCCATGAAAAATGTTGTCAATTCCATGTGTATGCCACTTATTCATTCATGAATTTCATAAATATTCATGGAAAACATGGTGTCAGATACTGCCTTTGAAGTTGCAGAAGCTCAGCTTCTGCCCTCCAGAAGTCAGGGGTCTGATGAAAAAAGACATATTAACAGGTATTCAATGAGGGGAAGCAAAGTTCGCCACTCTGAAATATGCCTTTTGGGATATCGTTTTAAGACAGACTAAGAAAGAACTTCTGACCTTCTCCTTAACTACTAAAAGAATTAAGATAGAGGAGTGCTCCAGGAAGTAAGTGAGTATCATAGATAACTAGGATGTAATATGAACTGGTGTGATAGCCAAGGAGGCACCTAGGAAGGCCCTTTGATCAAAGTTCTCTCCGCGTCTCCTTGTTAAATACGGTCCAGTAAACATTTATCAAGCATTTGTTTTTTCTATCTCCATGTGAATGGCCTTCTTGCCTTTGAAGTTTCAAACAATGACCCCCTTCTCCTTAGCTTGAGATGGCACATTGGCCTCAACTGCTTGATCTGTCTTCAACTGCCTGATCTGTCCTCTGGTCTCATAGTCTTAGCGATCCCCTGTATGAACATATATAATAAATTTGGTCATTTCTCCTGTTAATCTGTCTTATATCAATTTGATCATTAGTCTTGCCAGAAAAACTTTGAAGGGTGAACACAGCATGATGCAAATTGTCACAGACAAAAAAAGATACAGAGACCTGTACTCTCACTTCTGCCTGGGGTGCCTCACCTAAATAATTTGTTGATAGTTGTAAAAAGACCAGTGTAATATTGATTCACTTGCTAACTCTGCGAAACCTTGCTTTTCTAAGTATTGATAAAGTGGGACTGGGATTTTAAGACATCTGATCAGGCTGGGAGGTCTGTGGGCGAAGCTGAAATCTTGGAACTCTTAAGGTACTAACATTCTGTATGTAAACTCTATGGTTTCAGCTTCCTGTATCCCTAATATATATACATATCCTCCACCTTGGAATGGAGCCAGAGCATGCACGTGGCCAGCCAGGAATGCATGTTCTCAGGCCCTTGATACCTTTCTTTTTTTTTTTTTTTTTAACTTTTCCTGAATAAATCCTTTTGGTGATGAATTACCTAGTCGGTGTTATAATCAAGTCAACATCTGGGGACTTGTCCGGAATCCAGAAATGAACAAATCTCCCCAGCACTGGAGCAGATGAGTAAGTGAGGTGCCTTACTGAAATGGAGCTGTTTAGCCTCACTGTTTACTCTTCATTTCAGAGGCCTCAGGTGAGTTCTCTCCTGGATTTGAGCTAGTGCTTTTGTGCCTAAAGCTCTCTGGGCTTTATTTGGGAATTGTTTAGAGATTGTGTGTGTGTTGTGTGTGTGTGTGTGTGTGTGTGTGTGTGTGTGTGGTATGTGAGTGTGCTTGTGTTTTAAAGGCCTTTCTAATTGTTTATCTGTTATGAGTACTCAGTGTGGCATGTTGGCCTAATTTCTTCAGAAAGCAGGTTGTCCTTTGAGAGTAAATTGGCTTTTGCCTAAGATCCCCTTGGGGATAAAGATTTATTTCTACAGAAATTAGCAGTTTGACTCAGAGAAAAAAGTGCCACCCAGCTCTACCTATACTGAATTCCTCGAGGGTTATTTTCCTAGAAATGGTTTCTCAGCCTGTGGTCTGATTCACTGACCTGACTGTTGTAGAGTGAAGCAAGCTGAACACCTGCAGGTTACTTGAACTGTAGGTTATTTTGGGCCCAGCAGTAGCAAAATGGGATCTTATTTATCTAAGTTCAGGACCAACTCTCTGGCTTAATACATGGCTAAAACCCACAGTAAATCTTCATGCGCATATCTAACTAAATGGGCAGAGCTGACTAAAAGTAATTTAGAAAATCAATGGCCAACGTGGGGACCTTTTGAGATTCCCAAACTTAATTTTCTTAAAACTGAAGTGAACAATAATAGCGCTAACATTGAAGCTAGGTGGAATGGCTTTTTCGAATGCTTTATTGAGGCTTCCAAAAGAAACAATATATCTGAAGTTGTTTTTTGTGAGATAAAGTCTCAAAATTAACAAAGGCTGCTAAAATTTCGAAAGGAGAGATGAAGTTGCCCGAAGCAACCTGCTCTCCTCCTGCAGCACTGTCTTGCCCTTCCCTCACTGCTCCATTGTCTCCTGATACTTTATCTCAAACTTCCTCCCCCACTGACTCTTTGCCTTCTGCTCTGCCCCCAGAGCCACCTTCTGCTGAGCCCTCTCCTGGATCTTCCTCTGAACTTATCAGCACATTTCCGTTTAAGATTAAATCCTCTGGGGATCCTAGCAAACCCCAGGTCTCCTTTGTTCTCTGGACTAAAGCTGAGTTACAAGCCATTGTAAAGGAGTTTCCTGAAGTAAATGAGGATTCTTACAAATTTGCTGAGGAATTTGATATTACTATTCAGGCTTACCAACTGGGTTTCCTGATTTGTATTAGCTAATTAATACGCTAGTCAGCAAAGGCCAGGTTTGTCATTGGATGAGAATTGCTGGATGAGAGCATCCTGAGACTTAGAAAAGCAAACTTCCAATTTCTGGGAAGAGATGCTAGGGGAGTTGCTTGAAAATTACATGAAGCAATTCCTAAGGCTTTCCCAAGGTCTATTGATAGGAACAAAATTCAGACTTGCTCACAAAGACCTGATGAAACTGGTCATGACTATTACAATAGACTTCAGGTCATCTTTAAGGAAAATTCTAGTCTTCCTTCAGATGTTGGAAGTAACGTTTAATTCTTTGTTTGTCAATGGGCCAAGTAAAAACCTTTCCCTCTTGGTCAGGATATCAGGGATGGGATGGAGAGCCATGGCCACCCTAGATTTGGTAAATTTGGCCAATGAGTTTGCCAGTACTCTAAATGAGCACCTAAAAATAAGATTGCCAAGACTGTTACTTCTCAGCTTTGGCAAATGAGAGGCCCTATACAAAACAGAAGGATTTCAAATTTTTGCCATTATTGCAAGAGACAAGGACACTGTGTAGAGAAATAGTGCCTCCCAACATGGCTGATAGCCTAGTCTGGGACACTCCCTCCCCAGCTGGAGTCACTTCCTGGTTCTTCTTCTCCCTGAGCCCCTGTTTCCACCAACCCTAGCCCTCGGGGGAAACTGATGATTATTATGGAAATGCTAGGCTATAAGTCTCCCCACCCGCCTTTGTTTGAGGCTCAGACTTTGGAAACAACTCCTCTGAGCCCACTGGCATAAAATAAACAACGGGAACTTGCAAGTACTCCGAGTGCCACTGGGTCTTTCTGACAGGTGAACAGGTAGAGCCTTCTGCAACATTCGGAAGGCAGAGCCTTTCTGCAACAACTGGAAGAAAGACTGCCAAGTGTTGAAGCATTTCAGATGCTCTCAGCCTTCTAACCAGCCTGTTTCAGGTTCTCCTATTCCCCAATGATGGGGCTCTGAGGGACCACAGGGTCTTTTACCTATCCTTCCTCTTAATCATCTTGGAGAAACCTCTCTCCAAATTGGGAAGGAAACTATTTCTCTTCTTATTGACACCAGAGCTACACTCTTGGTGCTCAACCCCACTAACATAAAACAGCCCCTGCCTCAGAGTAACAAAACATTTAAAATAGTGGGGATTTCAAATACAACTCAAAAGGTTTATGTATCTAAACCTATTCCCTTCTGTTTAGGTCTTTTAGAAGGTGAGCATTGTTTTCTCCTTAGTTCTTTTGCTCCTACCCAATTATTAGGTAGAGACTTCCTAGAGAAGCATCATGAAGAAATATCCTTTTCTCAAAAAGGAGAAATAGTGTTAGAGCTTGATGGTACTTGTCAGAATGACCAGTTAGGTGGATTACATGGCCTTTCAGCATCCTCTACCTGTGCTGTCTTTGATGGTACAGTAGCTGAATCTGAGAGCACCGATCAAGTGTCCCTATTGGACCAACTGCCACCTTCTTTATGAGCAAAATCTTCAACTGATATTGGGAGAATTCACAGTGCACCTACTATTAAGATTCAAATTGATCTTTCAAGGCCTCTGCCCAGAATGAATCAATATCCTATAAGTAAAGAAGCTTTTCAAGGTATAAAGCCCATAACAGAGGATTAACAGCTCAAGGCCTTATTATTCCTTGTACTAGTCCATGTCACACTCCTATTTTACTTGTGAAAAGCCAAAGGGATGAGGGTGGAGGTTTGCCCAGGACCTCCGAGCAGTAAATCACATTGTGATCCTTCGACATCCCATAGTTCCTGATCCTCATACATTACTAGCATCTATTCCAACTGGAAGTAAATTCTTTACAGTAATTGATTTATGCAGTTCCTTATTTAGCATCCTAGTTGATGAAGCTAGTCAATACCTCTTTGCCTTCACTTGGGAAGGAAAGTAATATACCTGAATGGTAATGCCTCAGGGTTCTACTGAAAGCTGGTCTTATTGCTCACAGATCCTGAAGACTGATTTGGATGACTTCATTTTCCCCAAAGATTCCACCTTGTTGCAGTATGTGGATGATTTACGTCTTTGCTCTTCTCAGGTTTTCTCACAGGAAGATAGCATGCATCTGTTGGAACTTTTGGCCTTGAAGGGACATAAGGTTTCTAAAGAAAAATTACAATTTTTCCAAAGTCAGGTCTGGTATTTGGGATTTCTGACATTGGAACAAAGACTGCACCTGGATCCAGGTAGGCTTCATGGTGTCCTGAATTAAGTGTTAATTGTGAGGTTTTCTTGCACTAGTTGGCTACTGCTGGATTTGGATCCCAAATCTCTCTCTCATAGCAAAACCTCTGTGTATCTCATGGGAAGAGTGGGATGACATAGCCTTTAAAGTCTCAAAGGAGAATTTAATAACCCCACCTTCCCTTGGGCAGCCTAACTATCAGATTCCCTTTTTCCTTTTCGTGCATGAAAAGGAAGGGAATGCTCTCGGAGTGCTCACTCAAAAACATGGGGATCGATATAAACCCCTAGGCTACTACAGTCAACAACTGGATCCTGTGGCCCAGGGACACCCTCCTTGTCTTAGGGCCATTGCTGCTACTGCCCTCTTGGTTAAGGCCACAGAGAAAATTGTTGCAGAAACTCTCTAACCATTTTTGTTCCACATGCAGTAGAAGCTCTCCTGAAATCTCATCACACTCAGCGTCTTTCAGCTAGCCACCTTACTTGTTATGAAATCCTTTGTTAACTGCTTCCCACATTGTAATAATCTTAATCCAGCTACCTTTCTTCCCTCTAAGACTGAGGAAGCACCTCATGACTGCCTGACACTAACAGATTATCTCCTGACTCCTCCTGATGATTTGCAGAAGACTCCTTTAGGTAAAGCTGATTTCTCATGGTTCGTACTTAAAAATTGAAAATGGTGCATATTGTGCAGGTTATGCCATTGTAACTCCTTCTGAAGTCATTGAGGCAGCATCTTTGCTTCTGGCCACCTCAGCACAGCAGGCTGAATTATACGCCCTCACTCGAGCTCGCATTTTAGCAAAAGGTAAAGCTGCCAACATTTATACTGACAGTAGGTATGTCTTTGGAGTAGTATATGACTTCGGAATGTTAGGGAAACAATGTGATTTCCTTATCTCCAATGGAGATAAAATTAAAAAAAAAATGGTCCATATGTTAAGGAATTATTGGATGCTATACTTTTCCCTGATGCTTTAGCTGTTAAGATTCCAGAATATTCTATACTTGATTCCCTGGAAGCTAAAGGGAATCACCTTGCTGACATTTCTGCTGAAAATGCTGCCATTAAAGGCATTGGCAGCAGCCAAACCGCTGTCATGGTTCAAAGAGATGCTTTCCCAGTTGATGACTTAGAAAAGCTGTGCAGAGAAGCTCAGCAATTGGCTTCAAAGGAAGAAAAACAAGACTGGAAATCTAACCACTGTTGTTTTGATGAGGAAAAAAGGCTCTGGTTTGGACCAAATAACAACCCAATACTACCAGAAAGTCTAAAATTTCCACTCCTAACTACTGTACATGTGTTAACCATTGGTCCACTGACAAAATGCTAGCATTCATGAACCAATACTGGTGGGAAGATGTTAACAAGGCTGCAAAGAATGCCTAACTTCGGTGTCCCACCTGTCCAAAGTACAACCCAGGGAAGTCTGTTTGCACTGCCCCTCGACATTTTAGGTTGCCAAATGGACCACTTGAGGTCTGGCAAGTAGATTTTATACAGCTTCCCACATCTCATGGGTATAAATACGTTTTAGTCCTGGTATGGATGTTTTCTCACTGGACCAAAGCTTTTGCTTGTAAACAAACTAGTGCCTCCATGGTGGCTAAAGTGCTGTTAGAGAAAATTGTTCCTTCTTGGGGAACTCCTCTTGAACTCCACAGTGATCGAGGAACCCACTCTACTGGTCAAACAATACAACAAGTTTGCACTATCTGGCCAGTTCCACAGCATTTTCACTGTGCATACCAGCCTTAATCTTCAGGATTGGCTGAATGCACTAATGGCATTATTAAAACTCAATTAGCAAAATTTATAGAAGCGCTTCAAATACCTTTGCCAAAAGCATTACCATTAGTCCTTTTAAATCTCGGATCCACCCCTTTTGGGACTCATAAGCTTTGACCCTTTGAAATAATTACAGGATGCCCTATGCATTGGGCCCCTGCTGCTTTCACCTCAGCTGGTGAAAGAAGACATATTTCAGAGTTGTAAAGGCTTAGTTGCTTCTATTGAGAATAGTCATGCCCTTCAGAAATGTGAAAAACTAAAACTCCATGCTCTGCAACCTATAGATTTTGTTTACTGGAAAAGACACTTCAAAAGCGACTCCCTCTAGCCTCACTGGGAGGGCCCTTAGCAGGACTGCTGACTAACTCCTGTGCTGCTAAACTGCAGGGAGTAGATTCCTGGCTATACGTGTCACACCTAAAGAAGGCACCCGGACTGGAACTGCACACAGTCTGGTGACTTGAAACTAAAGCTGTCAAAAAAAATTAAGACAAGTGAACCCTTAAAGTTGACATATTGCCAAAGTGCCTAAGTCGGACTTTGTGCAACTTATTTCCTTAACGATAACTTTTATTTCTATTTTCTTTATTCCTTAGAAGAAATGTGCTGTTGCTTGTATTTCCTAAGACAGATTGTGGGGAATCTCTGGTATTTTTCTGACTTTCAAACTGTCATTAAGAATTTAGATCTATCTCAGCTATGTTCATCTTTGTTTCACTATTTACAGGTTTGAGTTCCTGGTTTCAAGCTGTCACATGGACTAGGTCGTTACATTGCTCTAATCCTCTTTTTAAATTCTTACTGTTATTAAGCTCCACACCTGCTACCTCCTTAACCCTGGACATTAGCTGTTTCTGAACCTTACTCTTTCCCTCTGATGTGACAGATGACACTGAGAAAAGGTCCTTCCTGACATGGAGGGAGAAAATGCTGAAGACTGAAGACCTGACTGTTGATCAGCAATGCATTTGAAGAAAGATCTTGATCAAAAGCAGGGAATGATAAAGTGGGACTGGAATTTTAAGAAATCTGATCAGGCTGGGAGGTCTGTAGGTGGGGCTGAACTCTTAGAACTCCTAGGGTTCTAACATTCTGTTTGTAAACTCTATGGTTTCAGCTTCCTGTATCATATATATATATATAATATATATTATATAATCTCCTCCACCTTGGAACAGAGCCACAGTGTGCACGTGGCTGGCTAGGAATGCATGTTCTCAGTCTCTTGGTACCTTTACTTTTTAAAAAACTTTTCCTGAATAAATCCTTTTGGTGACAGATTACCTAGTCAATGCTATTATCAAATCAACAATATGAAGAATTTCCACAGTGCAGCATCATCCTAACTGGCTCTCCTGCCCTCTTCTCACCTCTGTGTGCACCCCTTCCATCAGAGGTCTTGTCCAGGCTCCTGGCTTTAATATCAACTCGATACCCACAATTCCCAATTGAATGTCTTCACAATACTGCCACCTTATATTCTGTGGTATTGTGATGTGTAATAAGAAATATATATTTGGTCTTGATCCCATTTCTGGTAAGGAGCTTCTAAAACCCTTGGAATTTCCTAAGTGATGAGAGCCATAAGGTGTCTTTTGTTATGTCAATGACATGACATTTTGATGGGCCAATGAGTGGAATAATCATGCCTCTGTAATGAAGCCTTCATTGAAATTCAAAAGGACTGGGTTTGGAGACCTTCCAAGTTGGTGAATATGCAGAGATTTGGGGACAATGGCATGTGCTGAGGAGGCAAGGAAGCTCCATGTCCTTTTTCATACCTTGCCCTATATATCTGTTCCATCTGGCTGTTTCTGAGTTGCATATTTTTATAAGCTGGTAATCTAGTGAGTAAAATTGAGTTCTTTGAGCTGCTCTAGTAAATAAATAGCATTCAAGGAAACAGACTTTGTAACCCCCAATCTATAACCTGTAGTCAGAAGTACAGGTGACAGCCTGGATTTGCAATTGAATTGGGAGGTGGAGGTATACTTGTAGGAAAGAGCACTTACCCTGTAAAATCTGATGCCATCTGTGTTTAGATGGTGTCAGAACTGAGTTAATTGCAAGATACCCAGCTTGTGTTGGATCACTGCTTAGTAGTGTGGGGGTAAAAGCCTGCACATCTGAGAATGAGTCCTTATCAACACAGTGTCCAGGTTCTTGAGATCCCAAGCAAAGAATCGAATAAGACACACACCAAAGTGTAGAGGTGAAACCAAGAAGCAGTTTATTAAAAAAAAAAAAAAAGGTGAAACAAAGAGATAGTTTATTAAAAGAGAAAGTACACTCCAAAGAGGTAGGAGCGGGCTCAAACAGGAAAATAGCTCAAGAACCTATCTGGGTGTGAGGCCTTTTGATTGACATTTTTGATTGACAGGGGGCCCATTACATCCCCTTTTCTAACTGCACATGTTCTTTCCCAGAGTTCAGTCTGTTACAATGATGTTAATGAACTTGCGGGCATATGTATGATATTATAATGATGGTATAACGGGGCTTAGGTGAAATGAAGGTTGTTGTAACTCTCACTGTGCAGGTGTTAGGAACTGGCTTAAACTGGTGGGCTTCCTGTATCCTCTAACTGCCTTGTATTAGTTAACTCTTTTGTCTGGAACTTCTCCCTGTGACTGCCTAGCCTGGGGCAGGGATCGCTAGTGCTGAGTGGTATCTGGGTGGTGACTACTTCAGCAGGGCGAGTCCTATGGGAGGGGTCCCAAGATCCCCCCTATTCTGTCTGCCTTCCTCACTTGATCCCCACAAATCTCCATGGGAAGCTGAGGGACTGGAGGTCTCATCTCCTGTATCTGCTTCCTGCTAAAGGTGGTCGTTGTCCCTACCTATTGGGGATTCATGGAGCTCTCACCCTATCTGATCTAATAGGGGCAGGGGTCTCAAGATCCACCTGAGAGATTGTGTTGACTTTTTCAATCAGAATGGGCTAGAAGCCTGCTGGGGTATCACTGTATCCTGATAGACCCTATGAGGAAAAATTAATTCAGTTAATAGTTTTAAAAGCATTGGCCCAGGAAGCAAGCCCCAAAGGTCCTATCACTGCGGTTTACGTGATGGACATGAATTACAAGTTTCAGGGTAATTATCTTATGGCAGGATATAAGGGCATTCTTATGATTCAGGCTAGGGATGGTGTATTTATTGTTCAAGGTTAGAAGCCAGGGAAAGTTGATTGAGAAGATGATTAAGATTTTGGACTAGTAAAAAAGTGAAACTGAGAGTTGACTAACTAGGTCAGTGGTTCTCAACCTTCCTCATGCCGTGACCCTTTAATACAGTTCCTCATGTTGTGGTGACCCCCATAAAATTATTTTTGTTGCTACTCCATAACTGTAATTTTGCTACTGTTATGAATCGTAATGTAAATATCTGATGAGTGTTTTCTGATAGTCTTAGGTGACCCCTGTGAAAGGGTCATTTGACCCCCGAAGGGGTCATGACCCACAGGTTGAGAACTGCTGAACTAGGGGAAACGAGTCTAAATGGGGAAGGGGGTGTCCTTCGTTTGGCCCATATCAGTATCAGATTTCTACCTCCAAGTTCGTCTGATTGTCTTTCCACTTGGGTGGTCCAAGACAGCCCTAGCTGCCTGTCTCCTAAACTACACTGTAGTTTTACTCTCTCTCCCTCTCACACTCACCTTGCTCCCCATTTCAGTACGGGCTGTTACTTAAAGGTCACCCCTCAATGAGACTTCCCCTTACCTCAGTCTTTAAAATTGTGACCACCACCTTCTCCACATTCCATCCTTGGTCCCCGGTTTATTTTTTCCATTGTACCTCCTGATTGGCAGGATATATATATTTTTTCTATTCTTTCTCTACCCACTAGAATGCAAGCTTGATATTTTTGTCTGTTTAGTTCACTGTCATTCCCAGTGCCTGGCAAGTTGTAGTAAGTATTAACTGTATTAATGAGTGAACTTGATTAGTATTCTTTAGCTTGTTTTTGAGAAAATGATGTCAAGATTTTCTGCCATTATAGCTTAAGTCTTACAGAATTAGAATTAATTTTTATAGTAAGACAGGGAATGGAGAACCTCCAAGAGACATGAAAAAAATAAATAAAATAAGTAGTACATTACACCACTTGTTTTTATGTCTCAGAAATTGTAGGAAATTAAACTGATAGAGATCATGTTTTTATATAATGAGGTAAAAAGAAAGGAGATATGTTTATCTAGGTAAGTTGATGTCTGAATGCACTTGTTTAGAAATAGTTGGTAATTAAAGTATAATTTCATTCTTTTCTGGTTCTTCCTCACCCTCAATGATTTCTGCACCTGAGGAACTTAAGAAAAATAAAACTGTTGAGCTATTTTGTATTAGTTTTAAATTGAAGATGTAAAGGAGGAAAAATTTTTGCTCTACCTTTAAAGATTTTTTTTTGGCTCATCTAATAATCACATAGACATGAGACAGATTAACAAGTAAAAATGACCAAACTTAATTACATATATATGTATGGCAACCCTACCTGTATGAGAGAGCCACAGACCCCAAATACATAAGGAATTCAATGACAGAAAGGGAAACAGGTATATGTGGCATTTTGAGCTAAGGATGAGGTAAAGCACCTTAGGGCTCTGGGAGTGAGGAGTCTTTCACGGAATAATAAGAGCAGATGTTCAGTAATTCAAAGTTTGCCATGCCCAGTAGATAGATAAAAAAGATTTATCTCTGATAATATATTATTATGGACAAGACCTCTAATTAAAAATTCTCTAGGTAGTTAAGGGGTAGCAGAAGTTTCTCTTGAGCCTGCAAGGTATAGGTTGTTTTTAGGTTAAAACAATCTGCATACCACAGAAATACATCTTGGGGTGCCTTGTTCTTAACCACACTTTTCTCTTCTGAAACTTTTCTCAAAGTTTTACATTCCAGAATTTTGGTTGCTAGATTTTTCTGTATTTCACTAAACCAATCCCAATTTTGGGAAAAGTTCAATTGTGTTAAACAGTCGTGTGTCATTTCTGGAAGTGGTGATGTTGCTCCTAAAGTTAAGCTTATGGGGCAAGCAATCAGGTATTTACTAAAAGGCATCTTTATGAAGAAAAAAAAAGTTAATGATTGAATTAGACTATAATTCCATTTCCTGGGTTCTCAAGGCAGACAGTTCAGAAGATTTCTAGATGTGTGCCCCAAAGCATCTTCAAATAGATAGCAGGCAGGCAGTGGCAAAATAGATATATTTTCCTTGTTTGCTATTTAAATGTCTGTTGATTTTTCTGCAACAGGCATGAAGATTGTTCATATATAAGCTGATATGGTAATTTCTCTGAAGTTTATGCCACATCCTACTTTAGTTTGCATGGCTCTGGAAAAAGAACAATTTTAGTTCTCAAAGATTCCAAGTCACAGGATGGGAGAAAGATTAAAAATGGTAGCTTGGAATTTCAAAGCCAGATATTGAAGAATCTAGAAAAAATCTGTATCCAGTCCAGCTTACAAGTAAAAAACAGAGATTTCTAGTCAAGATGGTGGAGTATATAAATGCTATATTTGGATTCTTTCACGACCACATCAAAATTACAACTTAACTACAGAACGTCCAACACAGAGAATCTCCTAAAGTTTAGCTAAACAGAAGCCCTACAACTAAGGATGTACAGAAGAAGTCACCTTGAGACTGATAGAAGGGGAAGAGATGCGTAATGGGTTGGTCCTACACACTCACGTGACTGTTAAAAAGAAGGATATCTCAGCTGTAGAGGTCCTTGGAGGAGCGAGGGGTCTTGGCCCCATACCAGGTTACCCAGCCTTGGGTTCTAGTGCTGGGTAGAGAAGTCTCCACAACTTCTGGTTGTGAAAGCCAGTGAAGATTGTCGATGAGTGAAACCGAGTGTGGCTGGCGTTTCAGGTGTTATTCTTAAATGGCCTATGCATGGACTTACTCAAGGATGGATTCACTTACTCTGAGCTCCAGCACTAGGGAAGCAGCTCAGAAGGCATCAGAAACATATGAGGCAGAATTGAGTTGTCTGGCTTCAGGGTAAGAGCTTGAGGGGTAGCTTTCTCTCAGACAGAAGTGCTGGCAGAATCCATTGTTTCTTTGTTGAGCCCTCTCCCCTTCCAGTGTGCAGATACAGGCAATCACCATATCTTAGTCTCCATCAACTTGGCTCTCAATGTTTTTGTGTCCTGCCTTTGTGATTCCTTGAGATCTCACTCCATCCAACTTGGGGACAGACAGTAGCATCTTTCAGTGGCTTCTCCATACAAATTTCCTATCTTGGTTAATGCTGCCAGTTTTTCTAAAATCTCTCAAAGGTTCACAAAATCCAAATAAGCAGCATCTGGCTTCTGTGTGTCGCATACTTCTTGCTGAGCAGCCCAAAGCCCAGCACTAGCAGCAGCTGACTTGGTTCCCTTCTTGGCCTCTCAGGCACCTCCAAAACCAGTACCAGTGGCAGCCATCTCCAGATTATATTGTGGCTCATGCCAGGTGCCCCTGGGCAGGGCACAGGCTATAGTTGAACTTGGCCTACAATGGGGCCTGTCCCAGAAAGCCCTGGGGCCAGCATGCCCTGTGGCCAGCATCAGACCCAGCCAGAGCATCATCTGCCTGCTTCTGGGGATGTCACACTCAAAAGGCAGACTGGGCAGGCACCAGGGCCTTGCTAAAGCAAATGCTGTTCAAAAAGGTCAGTTCTTGCACAATAGCTCCTCCACTGTAGTCATGCCAGTCCTCACAATTAATCAGCCTGAGGGTCAATTCTTCCCATTAACATGAAAACAGCAACAAATGCTCAACTACAACAGGAGGGCACACACAACCTACACAAAAGACATGCCTGGAGCACTTGGCTCAATTGACCATGAAGACTGCATCACAGAACCCTACAGGTCATCTACTAATATCAGAAGACATAGCAGCCCTATCTAACACAAAGAAACAAACACAGTGAGGTAGCCAAAATGGGAGACAAAGAAACATGTCCCAAATAAAAAAGCAGAACCAAGCTTCAGAAAAAGAAGCAATATACTGCATGCAGACTTCAAAACACTGATGATAAGAATGCTCAATCATCTCAAGAAGAACTTCAATAAAGAGATAAGATAGGGAGTTCCCTGATGGTGTAGTGGCTTAAGGCTTCGGCGTTGGCGCTGTCGGCACTGCAGTCTGGGTTCGATTCCCAGTCAGGGAGCTACCCACATACCAAAAAGCAAAAAAAAAAAAAGATAGAAAACATTAAAAAGTACCAATCAGGAATAATACAATAACTAAAATAAAGAATATCTTAAAGGGAATCAATAGTAGATTAGATAAAGCAGAGGATCCAATCAATGATTTAGAAGACAAGGTAGCAGAAAACACCCAATCAGAACAGGAAAAATATTCAAAAAATGAAAATACTTTAAGGGGCCTCTGGGACAACATCAAGTGTATCAATGTGCACATAGAAGGAGAAGAGAAAGAACAAGAAATTGAAAACCCATTTGAAGAAATAATGACAGAAAATTTTCTTAACCTGGTAAAGAAATAGACATAGAAGCTCAGGAAGCACAGAAAGTCCCAAACAAGATGAGCCAAAGACGCCCACACCATGACACGTCATAATTAAAATGCCAAAGTTTAAAGACAAAGAAACAAATCTAAAAGCAATAAGAGAAAGACAAGGGAGTTACTCACAAGGGAGTTCCCATTAGATTGACAGCTGATTTCTCAACAGAAACTTTTCAGATCAGAAAAAATTGGCATGAAATATTCAAAGTGATGAAAAGCAAGGTCCTACAACCAACATTTTTCTACCTAGCAAAGCAATCATTTTAAATTGAAGGAGAGATAAAGAACTTCCCACACCAAAGGAGAAAAAAAAAAAGCTAAAGGAGTTTATCACCACCAAACCAGAATTATAAGAAATGTCAAGAGTTCATCTTTAAAAAGAAGTAGAAAATAAGATAATAAATATAGATAATAAAATGGCAATAACTATATATCAGCAATTATTTTAAATGTAAATTGATTAAATGCTCCAGTCAAAAGATAGGGAGGGTGAATCAATAAGAAAACAAGAACCTTATGTGTGCTACCTATAAGAAACTCACTTCATATTGAAAGACACACACAGACTGCAAGTAAAGAGATGAAAAAAGGTATTTTACAAATTTGGAAACAACAACACCAAAAAGCTGGGGTAGCAATACTTATACCAAACAAAATAGACTTTAAAACAAAGACTATAACAAGAGATGAAGAATGACCCAGTAATCCCATTTCTGAGTATTTATCTGAAAAAAAGGGCCCAAATGCTACTTTGAGGGACGGGTACATCATATGTTCACTGAAGCATTATGGAAGCATTCTGGGTATTTGCTGATAGATGAATGGATAAAAAATAGGTGGTACATATATACAATGGAATATTGCTGAACCATGGAAGAGAATGGGTTCTTGCTATCTGTGGCAGCATAGATGGAGCTACAGGGAATTGTGCTGAGTGGAGTGTGCCAGACAGAGAAAGATGGATGCAATGTGATTTTGCTTTTATGTGGAATCTAAAGATCAAAATTGGCAATCAAACAAAACAGAAACAAACTCCTAGATACAGAAAACATTTTAATGATTGTAGTTGGGTTGGGGAGTGGTGTCAGTGAAACAGGGGAAGGGATAAGAAGTACAGATTGGTTGTTATAAAGTAGTCATGGAGATGTAGGGTACAGCACAAGAATATTGTAATAACCATGTGTCAGACGGGTACTAGATTTATTGAGGTGACAGATGGTAGAGGGTTTGGGGGCAGGGTAAAATAGGTGAAGGGATTAAGAAGTACAAATTGGTAACTACAAAATAGTCATGGCATGTAAAGTAAAGCTTACAATGATAATAACTCTGTATATTGCCATGTGGGTACTAGACTAGTCAGAGGAATCACTGCTTAAATTATACAGGGCTGTTCAGAAAATATCCAGTCATAATTGTGTTTATTTTTCATATTACATGACTAGTTACTTTCCAGACATCCTTTGTATAAATGTCTAACCACTATGTTGTACATCTGAAATTAATATAAAATAATATTGAATGTCAAATGTTACTGAAAAGTTTTAAAAGAGTGGGGAAGTGATGGGGAGTAAGAGGTTCAAATTTCCAAGTAGAAAACAAGTAAGTCATGGGGATGTAGTGTACAGCATTTTAGTCAATACTATTGTGATGGCGTGGGATGTTGTCAGATGGCTGGGGACTTACCATAGTGATGACTTCATTAGATATATCAATGTTAAGTATGATGTACACCTGAATTAATAATATTATATGTTAGGCATTTTTCAATAAAAAATTTTTAAGAAATAAAAGAAAAAAACAAGTACAAAACAAAAACCCCTCAAAAGGTAATGAACAGAAATACAGTATATTATAATATCCACGAAGGTGTATTACAGTTTCCATCAAACATTATTTTCTCTCTAAAGTCACCCCCTTTTTAACCAAAGATAGGCAAAATAATACTAATTTATTTGCAAAATATGTTTGGTTTCAATAAACTTGGCCTGATTATTTTTATAAGTCCAGCAAGAATAGTAATTAACCACATAGGTGCTTTTAAATCTGCTTTGCTGTAATTATTCATAAGAAATCTTGAGATTGAATTTAAAAACTACGCTCAAGACCAAAAAAGCCAGGACAAGGATTTGCCATCAGACATTGCCTGTAACACCTATAAATTTGGGTTACTGTTTCTCTTCTCGAAGTCCCCCAAATATCCTGAAGTTCTGACATCTACCAAAAAGTGACATAATTTACTCATCTGATAAGGCTGCTTGGAACTATGCAAGCAAAGTACCAGGCTGATATTTCCAAGTGTTTTTATTGGGATGGAAGGATTCCATAAATCAGCCTTAATTCCTTTAAGCTATTTGGTCATATCTGAGTCTACCTATGTCTCTCTCAAATATGACATTCCAGCCAAAGCTTTGGTAATATAACTAGTTTTCAATTGTGTCCTGTTACAAGGAGAACAAATTCTTACTGAATTTATGCAAATACCAATATTACCCCGAATATAAGAGAGAACTGAAAGTTTCTGAATTTTGGAGCAATTAAGTAAGGGAGAAAAAGAAAAATGTTTCAATTCTGCTTACAAAGGTGTAATTCACCAAATTGCTCTAAGTCATAAGTAGTTTAAGGGAAAAATATTTCCTTCTATCTGGAAAACTAAAAAAAATTAAAGAATCAGTAATGTTTCAAACAAAAAGTCATAAAATTGTCCCTTTTTTATCAGTTCATTCAGCCCCATGTAATTAAAATTTGTTCACGTGAATCCAGTTTTTCCATTAGTTCTCTAAATAGCCTGATGATTGAGGGCAATAGGGTCATTGATAATTCCAAGAAGTTTACAAGGTTGTCTGTCCAGGTGTGTATCATTTGCTCAGTGAAGTGGGCTCCTTGATACTGGAGACTGTGGAAGGTGTACACTGAGTGGGAAACACATTGTCATAGCTTCTCAGCCACTGTGAGGGCATAGGCTTAACCCACCCAGAAAATATACATAAGACAACACAAACATACTGATAACTCTACTCAGTGGCAGCTGACTGAAGACCAGCTTAAATGTATTACAGCAGATGAAGAAATGCAAAAACTGAAAAATGGGGGTTTCCAAGGAGCCTAGAAATGTCAGCCATCATGGGTTTTCCATAGCCCATACTATTCATTTAATTTACAACCATTGTTTACTTATACAGTATTCTCTAGAAGATTTTCATCACTTATTTTATAATGTTTCCCATATAATTTAACATACCAAATAAGCCTGATTAGTTTAAAATTTTTGTTTTGTAAGCGAGAAAACAGCTCTTTTGAGGTGTTCCAGGAGCCCTCTGGAACACCTTGAAGTTACTCTTAGGCCAGAATTCTATTTACAATTTGAATTGTGGGAAGTTTGTTAAAATATATGAAAAGGTTTGGATGTTTGACTAAATATGACCATAAGTCATTATGAAACAATACCATTTATTTATTTAACCAAAGTGACAACCAAATATTTCAAAGACAAATACAGAAGTAAATAATTGTTAGCAAAACTTACTACTTACTATTGAGGAGATTCAGTTTTCTTAAGTAATCAAGGACCTGATTAAGACAATATAAAACAGGAAATTATTTTGATAAAACATAGAATCTTTGCTTTTAATTCAGAAAACTTTTTCACAATATCTTATCAGTAGCAGACCAGTAGTGCACAAAACTGCCCTTTTATCAGAGACAGACAAACTTTACATTTACATCAGCTTACTTTTGATATTTAAATTCACCTAATTGATTAAATTCATTTTAATTTTATTCAGTTTGACCACACATAAATTTCCTTTCTCAAGATTCCTTTTTTATAAACTTTCTATGACTTTTCCTGTCCCTTGTAGTTTGTCTTTTGTTCTCAGAAATAATCAGGACAAATTTACTTCATTTCCCTTAATGAAAACGTATCTCTAGATCTCATAATTTTTTAAAACACCTAACATATCATATTTTCAATATACACAATTGTTTTTCTTATTTTGTTAATTTTATAGCTTTACAAATATATATATTAGAATGCTTCACATTTAAAAGCTTTAATTTCTAGTGAAATGTTTCTTATACTGGTATTCATTAGATTGACAAGTTGACAAATACATTTCATAATTTCTAGAAACATATTTTTTTATAGCACGTCTTTTTTAATGTAGCACAAGACATGTTTACTAATAGACACAAATATCTTTAATTTCTCTATATTAAGAAGCAAAAAGTAAATAGAACTATGTTAAGTAATTAATGTTTCATTATTTTATTTTATTTGGAAATGATATTCAATAACTCTTCATCATGTAATTTAGCTAGAAAAACTTTAAAATTTCAAGTTACCAAGGAAATTTAGGAAACCATTTTTAAGTATACATATGATATAATTATTGCTAAAGAGTTCACCTAAAAAAGAAACTTTTTACCCTACTTATATTATTTACTTGTTCTTAACAATTATGCTCAGATTACTTATGAAAATTTCATCATATCAAATTATTTTTCTTGCTGACAAATTTTTCAACAGAGATAACATAAACTTATTTGACTAATAAACTCATGCTGATGATTCTAAAGACATGCCTATTTAACCAAATGAAACTTAAGCCAGCTTTAATATCAAATATTTCCTCAGATCATATGATTCTGAGAAGCATGTGGGTTAATATTTGTTATAGTTTTGAGAATTCTCATATAAGCTTTTGTTTGTTTAAGACAATTTAATAAAGCTCTTTTATAAATTAGCAATGCTATCCCACAGTAGAAAATACCAAATAATACATGTAAACAGACAGACGGACACAGAGACCTCCTAGCCTTCATTTTAAAATTACTGCCATATGATGGGTATGATGATATAAAACAAGAGTGTCCAATTTTTGGTTTCCACATTAGAAGAAGAAAAATTGTCTTGGGCCACATAAAAGTACACTAACACTAACAATAGCTGATGAGCTGGAAAAAAGTTCCATGCATAATTTTTGCAATGCTTTAGGAAATTTACAAATTTGTGTTGGGCTGCATTTAAAGCTGACCTGGGCTGTATGTACCCCTCAGGCCATGGGTTGGGCAAGCTTGATGTATAGGCCTTAAATATGCCAGCTGGTCTGGAAGTTAGACAGTAGTCTAAATTTAGAAGCCAGTGCTCTACCTAAAGTCAACAATATAACTGATTTGAAAAATGTATATTTAAGAAGGACTGGTGGTTACTTGTGTGTGGGCAGCATGTCCCTGACTAGCAGTCAGAAAGAGTCCCAGGGGGCCCTTGAAGGAGAGTACTTGATGTCTGACTCTGGGTCAGCCCAAGGTACCCACATACCACTCAAGCCCAGCCCGGTCCCACCTGCGGCCATCTACTTTTGAGCCACAATTGCAGGCTACTGCTCCTGGAGCACCGGGGTGAAGGAGGCCCTGATCAAGGGACCAACCTTAGGCTGGTCTTCATGTTCTGCAGGAATAGGCAAAACTGGCCACTGACACCACTCTGTGGGCCAGGAACTCTCTTCTTTTAACATCCCTGAGAGTTGTGTCTCTGAGAAGCTCACTCATGGTCTGGACACATAGCAGCACCCTCTGGAGTCTTATTCAAGGTCAGGTACCACCCAGAATTTATGGTTAACTGCTTGGTGGTGGGGCCCAGCCATCCACAGATTTTGTCTCCTGTGAAAATTGCAGACAGCCCTGACTCACAAGTCCATGTTCCACAGAACACATGGCCATGGGTGGACTGGGAGTAGCCTCTCTGGGATTCTAGCACCGAGGTAAACAATGTCTGAGATTGTGACTCCTCTCTGTTGAGAAGCCAACATTTGTCATTTATGAGTCAAAGGTCCTCATTCTGACCTTCCAGTCCCCTGTGGCTGTGTGAGTTGCGAGCTCCAGGGGCCCGTCTGCAGTATAAAGGTCATCCTATGAATATGTGGGTTTCTGCCTGAAGCTGCCACCACAGTGATCAGTAAATACTCCCCCCTCCCGCCCTGAGGCTGTAAGAGTGGGTGGGAAGAGGCTGACACTGTCGGGAAAGGAAAGGGGGTGACCTTGATAGGTGAGGGTCGGAATAGGCGGGAAGGAACACGGAAATGAATGCTTCTGAGGTGAAGTCTACTTTCTGAGTGTGTACCCCGACCTTTCTTATGTACTTCCTCAGTTAATTTTCAGACAGTCCTGGGAGACACGACCCCTGTTGTGTACATGTCAGAATGGAAGTTGTAAAAGGTCAGTACATTCCTCATACTCATTCAGTCAGAAAGGGGATACGAACCAAATCTGTTCCCTTTCTGTGGAAGTGGGAAGTGGGTTGCATGTGGAGACAGTGGGATGTAGAAAGCGATGAGTGAGACCAAACAAGGAACAGACAAGGCAGTGACTGGTGTCAAGCTGGGGACCCACAAGCATACCTGGTCAGGGCAGGAGCTGAGAGGGAGCACCAGTGTTTGCTCTGCCAACCTGGACGCAGATGCCATGACAATCACGAGTCTTGTCATTATTGATAAGCATGTAGATAGTCTTGCAATTATTTTTGTAACCTTTGGCTTACACGTGCTTCTCAGTAACATTCACTAATTCCAGGTCCAAGATCACAGAGGAGCTAAATAAACTATAAAACATGCTCAAGGTTTCCATGTTGATATTTCAAGAAGAAAACAGTAAGTACAGATAATACATTTTTTAATGATGTGATCATTGGTGAGAATGGAGATCCTGACCTGGGGGCTTTATTAAAACAAAACAAGTACAGGCACTCCTCACTTAATGACCCAGTTCTGATCCTATGACTAGATCATTAAATAAATTAGTGGGTAAGCGAGGAGCTGAAGGGCCCATGTCTTGTAGTATGTCATGGCACCCTGGTGTATGTATTTTTCAATAGATATCTCGAGACATCACAATTATAAACAAACAATGTAGTCTTGCATGATTGTGAACACTTTGTGTACTAAACACTAACCCAACTTTGGGAACGAGACAAAGACTGAGAAAGGGGGTTCCCGAGACTCACATGGATCGAGAAAGGCAGTTCCTTGCACTGGAGAACTGGTGGTGACAGTGGTCATTAAACAGGTAGGTCGTTAAGTAAAGTGTAACTGTAATTGATGGGAGAAAAGGCTCTTCATTCAATTTTGGGGTCCTTTGGGGATTCTAAAGCTGATTTCTTAGGCAGTCTGAATTTTCAGTGTTTAGCCTGGCTTTCCTCATGAACTGGTCTGAATAAATTTGAAGTTTATTTCTTCCAGAATTTGAAGTTTTCCTTGTGAAAACAAAAGAGGATAAAAGATTGCATTGCCTGCCAACTCTCTGGTTCTTAAGACTGAGTGGTAGAAATCTCAGGCTTGATGGCATTGCTACTTGACTTGACTGGAAGGGGAACAAACTGAAAAGGGCTTTCCCTACATTGCAGTCTGGAAGATGGTGCTTGGTTTGGAAATTGATCTGGAATTGGCTAAATACACAAATCTCTTGTAATACAGAGCCAGACTTTTGTTTCTTCTCAGCATCACAGTGACCATTCATTAAATGCACACGCTCACCAGATGGCCCTGACCGCTGTCTGCAGGAGATCCAGAGAAGTCAGTCTGTGCGACAGGGTCTTCCACTAAGGGATGGGGGTTTCCTTAGCTCCTTCACTTCCTGCCCCATGCACAGCAGGCCTGCTTCCCACTTCCTCTTTCATTTCCTTCCCAAGGGACTGGAATGAAGGACCAAACTTCTTCCAGCACGAAGAAGGAAGTGCAGACCTTCTCCTTTCTCCTCTCACTTCCCTTTCCTGAGCTGAGAGCACATGGTGAAGGAGTGCCCAATGGTGGACCAACCATTCTGTCTGTGTTTACCCAGTGGACCAGCAAGTCCAGTGGGTCTGGAAAGAAAAGCAGCATGGATACTGCACCTTGGAATTTAGCAAGAAGACCTGCCCTGCAAAGTAAAGGAGGGAGAAATGGTGGGATTCAGGGGAAACCCTGTGTGGAGTCCCTAATACGCACAATCTCACTGGGGAAAATGGGGCTTGAACATCATGAGGTGATAGTTGACAAGATGTCATAACATAGAGACTACCCATAGCAAGGGGCATGGGACTAAGGTAGGGAACCTAGAGAGAAACAATTGCCAAACTGGATTCATCCCTGCTAACAATAAGGCTCTGGTGACATGGTGGGCAGGGCAGGTGAGCACCATCCCATACAGGACAGTCATGCCCATGAAGGTCATCCCTGCCTAGGGGAGCTGCACACGGGGCTTCTCAAACTGAAAGGGCACGTGAACCGCCTGTGGAGTTTGTTAAATGAGGATGCTGATTCAGTAATTCTGGGGCAGACCTGAGATTCTGCATTTCTGACAGGCTCCCAGATGACAGTGATGCTGCCATACCCTGGCCCACTGGGTGGCAGGGCTATGGTCGTGGACACATAATCTGTGGTATTGAGTGCATCCTTGGCCTCAGGCCAGGAGGGTTGGTATGCTTCCTGTTGGATGACTTGTCCTTGTTTGGCTAACATGGCACTTAGAGGATTAAGTAGGATTATATAGCTGAAGCTGAGTGCCAATGAGTCAAATGAGCAGGGACGAGCATCTAGCTCATACCCTTAACACACAGGAGTGAAATCTGTTCAACTACCGCAATATGTAAGCTGTATGCCTACGTTTCATACACTATCATAAAAGCAGTGGCTTTAAATGAGTCATTACTCATGCCTCTGAGGCTCCAGTTGTTTTAAATCTATCAATCCTACTTCTCTCTCAGACATGCACTGAGGAAGAAAACCCATTCCAAGTAGTCCAGGGACATTTTTGTTACTTATGCTACTGAAGCAACCTTAATTATTTAGATCCATAGTCAAATCTAGTATTTATTTTAAGTTTCTGTAATGAACACTTGCAGCTCTAATGTTTAAATGTTGGGGCTGTCTAGCATCTGAGCCATCTTCTTCTTTTGAGGTACCTCCTTGTGTCATTGTGGAGGATATCAAAGTTCCATCCCCTACTGTGAAAACTGAGGAAGCCAGACACCTCCTCCTGCCTCCTGGAAGGTAGGACCCAGATGCCCATCGAATGTTTGGATCCCGGATTGTAAATTGGGAATAGGTATACAAAGAAAAAAGGACAGATTAACAAGAAAGGGGCAATGCAATGTTCATGTTTGTCACGGCGTGGTGCTGTGTCCATGTTTGTCATGGCAGAGTTGGTGGGCCTGCATGCTGCCATCACACCACAGTGCTGAGGGCATGGTGCACTGCCTGGCGGGGTGGAGGGTGGCAGAAGCTATGGCCCTGCGCAGGCACTTCCTGAGCTGTGACCCCCGCCGTGTTCTGAGCTGCCTGGTGCCCCTCAGTCTGTGCTCATGTTCTGAGCCTGGTTATCCAGGCATCCCCCAAATTTGTGACTCGCTTCATTTCCCTTCAAATGAGCCTTTTGCTCGTAAGTCAATTATATTCAGTTTCAGTTGTTTTCTGTGCACTGTGCTTCTCTCCTTAAAGACTCCCATTATAGGTATAGAAGACAACATTGATTAATTTCTTCACTGATTTTCCATCACTGACTGCTGATTCAGGACCCTCTGGGATTTCCAATAATTTTCAGAACAACGACATACAGTAATTACAAGCTAAATTAGAACACAACTACATGTAATTTGGTGTGATTCCTAGAGCATGATTTGTTGAGTATGTGTTAAATAATTCAATAAGTATCTTCTCTAACTACCAAGAGGTGATTCTCTGGAGGGTGTGTGTCTGACAGGGCATTGCTCCATCCACCTGTGATCCACATGCACTAAGTTCAAGAAGGTGGCAGTGAAAGGACCAGCACCCATGTCTTTAAATTTGGCTACAGTGTTCTTTCACTCTATTGAACTACTTTTTAACACTGGGTAATAGGTCAGTCTCCTCAAGTTAGTGCTCATCAGGATTTCATTGTCAGACAGTGTCAGGCACCAACATTAAATCAAATCATTACAATGTTATCTGACCTGAGATCAGCCATCCTCTAACGCAACTTAATTGCTCACTGACATTCTCAAATAGATTCCATGGAGATGCTCAAGAGTTTTATAACAAAGCAAAGGGAAGAGAAAATTTTATTGACACTTAACATACATTTTCAATTTGGTACAAGTGTTGCATTGATTGTATGAGCAATCTGGGCTGAGATAGGGAGATTTTCTGTGTGAAGGCTTGCCTTTTCTTCACTACCTCTCTAGTGCTTCCAAGGACAATAAGAAAAATACCAACTCTCTTGAAATTTTAGGCATTAAAATCCAAAACAAAGCCACTTTGAATGACAACTTTTGAAGCACAAATATCATGTTATTCCTTCAGTGATGAAGGTAGACAGCTAATTACCCTTAACTGAAACTTACTTGTATGAAAGTAAAAATAAAAATTAAGAGGCCAACACCTTTAATGCCATATTCCAACACTGAATTTCTCTATTACTTGATGAAGTACTTGAAGGAATTTCTAATAATTTTTAAGGCCTTGGTTTAATTAATAGTTTTAGTAAGTTTTGATTGGGCACTCAATGACAGTTACATGAACACACACACACACACACACACACACACACACACACACACACACACACACGTCTCTCATAGAAGGCCAGCAAGTCTGGGCCTTCTCGGTGTGGGGTGCACCCCCATTTGAAAGGTATGCCCCTTTTACATGGACTTTTCCATGTGACCAGTCTACTTCTTCTCTCAGGAACTTTGGCGTCCCACTTGTGCTACATGGAAGCATAAATCAATACCTTAAACAATACTAGCATCACCTGTTAGATGGCTTCAGAAGTCCCAGACAAGCTTGGTTTGTTTGAATAAAAAACTGATCAAGGTAGGGGCTCAGGAAAATTATGAAGGTTTTGAGATTTATCTCTAATAGAAGCTAGGTGACCAGGGGCTTCACAAGGTCTCTGTAAATCAGGTCTGCTGCTGCCAGACCTAACTTGAACCTTGAACTTCGTTATTCATTTGGTTCAATTGTACTTCAGGCATAGCTGGGTCTCTCTGCGTATTAGGAATGCACCACCACAGGCAAGCAGAAATGAAGATCTCATCTGCATTTGTTCCATTGTCCTGCTACATATGCAGTTTCTCAAGGCCAGTAGCATGTCTGTTGTGCCTAATGTCTCTCGAACTAACACACTTAAAATGGGGCCTAGCATATAGTACACACCTGGTGAAGGCTCAGCTGCCCTCGAGGAACCGCATGGAGCAGGGTCCAAACTCTGCCTACAAAGTGAAGCATCTGGGTTAACATGCTTGGGAGAGGATAATGCCCTATTTCCTACTTGGTAGGCAAAACAAACAAACAGAAACATTTCCTGGCTCAGAGGCCTCACCCTAAGGACTATAAGGGTGACTCCTGTGGTCAAGTTTGGGGCAACCCAAGGTTGAAGTAGCAGGAACCTGTCTGGGAATCAGAATAAATAATAAACACTCCTGTTTGCCCTCTAGCATCATGCAGCTTGAGATACCCACCAGCTCTTATTCTTTTCATTCTCCAAAATGGACCAATTTAGCTAGTGACTTAAAGATCCCCTGCACAGAACAGGTGTCCTGGGGGGAAAACAAAGCACATAAAGGAAGAAAACAAAAAAGCGGAACTCAGAATAAGACTGTCCATCCTCCATCTGAGACACTAACTGAAAGACATCCTAGGACAGAGGACCCTGTGGTCTCCAGGTTTGAGACCTTGCAGTTTAGCATTAATTAAGTAACTAACTGTGTGCAGAATGATGCATTAGACAGGATGTTATTGTGTAATAAAACACAACTAGGAGACACCAAAGACATTTCAGGGCCTAAAATCTTTCACTCTTTTTCATAATCTTGATCACAGCACACATGTAATGTGCACACACACAGAGCACTGAATATTTTTTGAAATGTAAATCTAGGAGCAAGGCTACTACACTCTACCTCTTGTTTACTGACTAAATACTTCTGAGATCATAAAGAAGTAAAATAACCTTTATACATCTCATTTCTCTTCACTATAAAATGAAGAGTTTAATTTAGATAGTCTTTTATGTTAAAGATGTCTTATTAATCCATTTAGTAAACAGGTAGTGGGTGCCTCTCAGTGCAATCTTTGCTCTAGGTACTAAGGATAAAACAGTGATCAAAATAGACACAGTCTTGATGAAACTTAGCCTATAGTGATATAAATATTGAAATATAATCAACCAATCCACCAGCAAGACATACCAATCCTAAACATATATGCACCAAACAAGAAAGCCTCAATATAAATGAAACAAATCAAAAACCAATAGAACTAAAAGAAGCGAATGTACATTTGTAATTGAAGATTCAAACAAGTTTGTCTTAACGACTGATAGAAGTAGTAGACAGAAAATCAGCAAAGGTATAGAAGGTCTAAACAGCACAATCAACTAACAAGGTAATTGACATCTATAGAACATTCTATACAACAACTTCAGAATATACAAATTTTCAAGTGCCTATGGAATAAATATTCACCAAGATTCAGCATGTATTGGGCCAAAAATTAACCTCAGCAAATTTGAGAGAATTAAAATTATCTATTAAGTTTGAGTATATGAGGGCTGTTCAGAAAGTGTCCAGCCATGTAATATGAAAAATAGAGATATTTATGGCTGGATTTTTTCCAGACAGCCCTTGTTTATATTTTAATATCATAACAGGATGAAACTAAAGATTAATAACAGAAAGACAAGAAAATATCCAAGCATGAACATTAAACAATGTAATTTGCAATAATCCATGTGTCAAAGAGGAAGACTTAAAGAAAACTTAAAAATATCTACAGCAGAATAAAATGAAAATACAACGAATCAAAATGTGTAAGATGCAGTTAAAGGAGTGCTGACAGAAAATTTTATAGAATTAAATGTTCATATTAGAAAAGAAATAAGATTTTAGATCAGTAAGCTCTAAACTCCAGAAACTAAAAAATCAAGAGCAAAATGAACTCAAAACAAAATAATCCTAAAGGACAGAAATCAATAAAACTGAAAACAAAATAAAACATCAATAGAGAAGAAGAAATGCAGCAAAAAGCTTGTTCTCCAAAAAGTATCAATAAACTTGGTAAATCTTTTGTGAGTCTGACAGATAAAAAGACAGAAAACATAAATTACCAATATCAGAACAAAATAATATATGTCACTACAGATGGGCAGCAATTAAGAGGCCAATGACAGAATTCGAGGAATGACTTTGGCTCGCATAGTTGACAACTTAGAAGAAATGGATAAATTGCTCATAAACAAACTACCAAAGCTCAACCAACATGAAACAAAAAATCTAAATAGTCCAATACCATTGAAGAAATTAATTTCATAATTTAAAATCCCCTTTCAAATATCTCCACATCCAGATTGTTCCACTAGAGAATTATACCAAACAATTTAAGAAGAATTGACACTTACTTTATATAGTCTCTTCCGAAAAATGGAAGAGGAGTAAATGCTTCTCTACTTACTTAATGAGGTCAAAATAGCAAAAAAGAAACCCACAGACCAATAACTTTCATGAACTAAAATACAAAAATACTCTACAAGTTATTAGCTATTGAACTCAACAATTTCTTATAAGAAAATATATGTACCCTAAATAAGTGGTATTTATCCCTCGTATGAAGGTGATTCAACATTTGAAAAGCAATCAATGTAATATATTGTAGCATCAGGCTAAGAAATAAAAATCATATCAATTGAATTATCATATCAATTGAATCAGAAAAATTATTAGACACAATCTAACACTGCTTCATAAGAAAATCTCTCAGCAAATTGGAAGTAGAGAGAAACTCCTTTAACAGGATAAAAAAGCATCTATTAAAAATGTATACCTAATATCATGCTGAAAAATGAAAGACTAAATCTTTTTCTCTAAGTTGGCACTGAGGCAAGAGTATGTGTCTGCACTCTCATTTATCACAGCAATGGAAGTTCTAGCTACTACAATTAGGCAAGCAAAAAGAAATGAAGGCATAAAGATTTGAAAGGAAGCAATAAAACTATCTCTGTTTGCAGGTCATATGATTGGCTATGTAGAAAATCCCAAGGAAGCTACAAAACAGAACAAACAAATATATAATACAAAGAAAAACTAACAAGTTAGCTCAGCAAGGTTGCAAGATACAAGATCAGCATGCAAAAAAATCAATTATATGCTAACAAGGAGCATATGGAAATAAAAATTAAAAGCAAGGCCATTTATAATAACTTCAAAGAGAATGAAATACTTAGGTATAAGCTCAACCAACATAACAAAACATATCCAGGATCTATGTTCTGAAAATTCTGAAATTTTGGAGAAAGAAATGAATAATAATATGTAAATAAATGGAGAAATATGTCATGTTTATGGATTGAAAGACTTGACATGGTAAAAATGTTAATTCTTACCAAATTAATCTACAAGTTTAAAGCAGTTTCTATCAAAATTCCAGTCAGCTTTTGTTCTTTGTTTCTAACAGCTTCATCAACACAGTTATGTTCTGCTTAACAATGAGGATACGTTCTGAGAAATTTGCAGTTAGGTGATATTGTCGTTATGCACACATCATAGTGTTGCTCTTACACAAACTTGATGGCACAGAGTATATGGTACAGCGTATTGCTCCTAGGATACAGGCCTGTACACTTTGTGTGTGTATGTGTGTGTGCAAAGCAACGTGAGATTCAATCAAGCACAGGAGAAAATGATGCAATCAAGAAACACGACAAACGTGACATGTATGAGGCTGCTGCCGGCTTAACACAGCCTACTATTTTACAGAGAACTTTTCTGAAAATAAATACCAAAACATGCATTCTAAAATAATGATTAAAATATAGTAAATACATAAGCCAGTAACATAATCATTATCATGACCAAGTACTAAGTACTGTACGTAGTTGCATGTGCTATGCTGCTACCACTGGCTGTGCAGTGGATTTGTTTGAACCAGCATCACCACAGACACGTGAGTAACGTGTTGCTCTGTGACAATACGGTAACCACAACATCGTAAGGTGATAGGAATTTTTCAGTTCCACTGTAAGCTCATGAGCCACCCTAAGTGTATGGGATACGCAGTCTGTTATTGACCAAATTGTCATTATTTGGTGCATGACTGTATATAATTCAATTACTACTAATCTACCCATTCGGAGGGTGATGCTCAATGGTTTGTAGTAACTACACAAACTCATGGAACTAACACAGCAATCTAATTTTAGGACATGTTCCATCACCCCAAAAGGCAATCTGAAAGCCATTAGCAGTTACTCTCCAGTTCCCTTTCTCCACTCCCAGGTAACCACTAATCTACTTTTAATCTCCCTGAATTGACCTGCTCTGGACATTTATAGGTATGGAATCATGCCACAGGTGCTCTTCTCTGACTGCCTTATGTTAAAGTTGCATGATATTTTCAAGATTTATTCAAGTTCAGCACACATCAGAAATTTGTTCATCAGTTGATACACATTTGGGTTGTTTCCAACTTTTGTCTATTATGAATGTTGTTATGAACATTCTTTTTTTTTAATTCATTTTTATTGTTAGACTTATTGGGGTGACATCTGTTAGCAAGGATTACATAGGTTTTCAGGCATAAAATTCTACAGTGAACATTCTTTACAATTTTTCGTGTTCACATGTTCTTTCATTTCCGTATATGCCTAGGAGTGAAATGTTGGGTTATATGGTAACTCCATGTTTAACATTTTGAGGAAGTGCCAAACTGATTTTCAAAGCAGCTACAATAAATTCCTTCACATCTTTTTCAACATGAGAAATGTTCCCTTTTTTCATTACAACTGACCTAGTTAATCTGAGGGAGGTACTTAGTGGTATTTAATTGTGGTTTTGATTTGCATTTCCCTAATGGCTAATGATGTTGTACATAAATCTTTTCGTGTGCTTATTGGCCATTTGTATATCACTTTGAAGAAGTGCCTACTCAGATCTTTTGCCCATTTTTAATTAGATTATTTATATTTTATTATTGTATTCTGAGAGTTCTTTATATATTCTGGATACAGTTTCTTTAATTCAGTAAGTTGTCTACTTTCCTGTTTTTTTGGTTTTTTTGTTTACAGCACAATTTCTAGAAAGAGTTTCTCTCTGTCCACTCTGAAGACTTTCATCAGCTGGGCACATGTGGTGTTCTTCAGTCTGAACTTTGTGTAGGGTGATGGTGACTCAGGGGTCCCTTTGGATCCTGGTGACACACTTAGAATGACCCCAGGGCAGGTGTGGGGAAGATACCAGGATGTGGGATGCTGGGCAGATAGGCTGACCAGACGTATTGTTTAAAATGGGCCAGCACAAAACAGTGCTGTCTTACTCCAAAGAGGCTGACCACACGTACCATTTTAAATGAAACAGAAACCAGCAGTCCTGTCCCGTTTCAAATGCTACATCTGGGCAGCCTACTGACACCTTACATTTAGCCCCGTGAGACTAGGCTGACCGTATCTACCATTTGAAATGGACTGTGGTTCTCCATCCTGCCAGCCCACATACTTCTAGAACAAACACTAGCACATACTCAATTTTATTTCCTAAGAGAGTCCTCTTACTCATTCCGGGATGTTATACAAGGGGGACTTCCCCCCAAAATTTATTTATAAAAAATTGTGTATTTATTTTTACATGTTTAACCTTTAGCCACCTTCAAAGTACTCTTCATTTGATGCAATACACCTATCAAGAGGCTTTTTTCACGGCTCAAAACAGTTTTTGAATTTGTCAATTTCTATACCTTGTAAGTGCTTCTACCATTTTTTGTTGCACCTCTTCCACATCAGCAAAATGTTTCCCTTTGAGGACATATTTTATCCAGAGAAAGAGAAGAAAGTTGTTTGGGGTGAGATCCGGTAAATAGGGAGGGTGGGGCACAGGGATCATGCCATGTTTGCTCACAAACTGCTGAACACTCAGTGTAATGTGGGCAGGTAGGCTGTCATGATGGAAGAACCAGTCATCTGTTTGCCACAGTTCAATATATTTCTTTCACAAATCATGACACAACCTTCTCAAAACTTCCAGATAAAAACATTATTTGACTGTTTGGCCTAGAGGAATAAATTCCAAGTGCACAATTTCTCTCATATCAACAAAACATAATGTGGGGAAAATAGAATGGCTCCAACTCTCTAGCTGAGCTTCAACCAGAAAGACGTGCACCTGTGATGGAACCTTGACTTGCACATTCCCAGGTGGCAGCCATGTGCCTTATGAGCTTGCTTTTTGGCTGCCTGCCACTCCTGCCGATATCAGGGGATGGGATTGTCCAGGATAGGGCTCTGAGCTATTGGGAGAGAACTTCTGGACACCATGTTTCTTGCTGCTCAGCTTCTGGAATAAAGGCTATGTTTCCTTTGCCTGCAGCTCATTGCTTTTTCTTCAGTCTGCCCAGTCCAGTGTGAGCCTCCCTGGCCTCTGTCATATGCAATACAGATAATTTTGGGGGGTTTTTTTGGTCCCACGTCATGGATAAACTTAGAGGACTTGATCTCCAAATGTTTTACAGAAATGACCCAAGGCATCGTATTTTATTAATTACAAGGGATAAAACTCTACTAATGGAGAGGACTAAATGCAGTCACCTATACAATAAAATTAAAATTTGCAGGCTGCAGAACAATGGCAGGGTGTGCCAAATTCCCAACTTACTTCGCCCGGCCTGCCTCCAGTGTTCACAGGAAATCTGAGCACATGTTGGAGTATTCCCACCCGGGGCCATGTTCCTAGCGCCTTGCACAGGGCCCTGTCCTCAGGCAATGCAGTCCACATTCATCCCTCATGGTCATGGTCCCTCTGTCCTTCCCGACCGCCCCCCCTGCCCCCCGCCTGGGGCTGCTGCATGGAGCCGCACGCTGCTTTCCTCTGTGGGCCAGTTGCTTAGCCATGGAAGGAGGATGATGACCTTAGGGTGATGTCAGGAGGGTGAAGCTCCAATGTAGGAGCAGTGGTGAGGACAGGCCCAGAGGGCTACAAGGGCACTGCCCAGGTCATCTCCCTCATGAATGTTGCTGTTTGATGAGCAGCATGATGCCTCACCCTCAGCCTCTGTCCGTATTCCTGGTCTCTGTCTGGAGCTACACTTAACGTGACTGAGGACAAAACCTATTTAAAGCACACGTGTTTTCATGCCACCTCTGCAGAGGTCTCTTGTGGGTAGTAGGGGCTCAGTACATAGTTATTGATTCGATTTTCTTTTAATTCTTACAGTTCAGGAAAACAATGCATTTTAGTGAGACTAGTTTTTGGCTTGATGTTTTTTGACTGAAGTGTAATTTGTTGGCTAGAAAAAAATGCTATATTTTTTCTAAGTAAAAACTATGCTGCTTTGGTTTTATTTAAATACACATTTTAAGTTGTTTCAGTGGAAAATGACCTTACAGAGAAGCCTAGTGCAGAACTTGCCATATTATAGACAATAAATGTGGGTTGATTAGGGAGAAGAAATCCTCTATTAACAAGAACACAGGGAACCCTGGGGGAAAGCCCTCTAAAGCACAGCAGTGATGCGCATGGATGATTCAGGGATTTCTCAGTCAGGCAGGTAGTGAATGGGATGTTCGGAAAATCTGGTCTCCTGATGGGGAGAGAGGAGTCCCACAGTCCCACACTTAAGGCCTGTTGCATTGCCTTTCTTTACTATTGCTTTTTCCCCAATAAAATCCAAATGACAGCAGTGTCTCTGGGCAAAAGATTTGAAGATGCAGAGTAACAACAATCACAACACAGAAAGGGGTAGCCAGGTGTGCTCAGAAAGTCCATGATGTGCTCTCATGATACCAATGGGGGTTCAACCCCAAGGAATGCTGGCTCTCATTGCTTAGAGGACACGAAGCCACCCTGAGAGCCCCCCCCACACACACACACATTGGAGTTAGGGTCCAGTAGGTCTGGGATAGGGGCCAGGAATCTGCATTTTAAGTAAGTCTTGGAAGAAAGCTGCACGTGGTTCTATTCATTCATTCAAAGCGTGGTGGGAGGATTAGACACAGAACTATAGAAGGGAGAGCGGATGAGGCAGTGATCTTAGGAGTGAAGTTTGGAGAGGTAAAGGT